>PVJH01002420.1:0-158297 GCA_004026705.1 Nesogale talazaci | reverse complement strand
GTCTAGCTTCTCCCAGTCCTAGAGATCAGTTTCTCTGCGTGTGTCAGACTTCCTTCTCTCTCCTCATATTTCATTCTCCCAGCATCTGTCCAAATTCTCAGAACTCACTTAAAATGGATCCGGTCCAGAGGGATGAGGGCCGACTTCTCATAATCTATCAGAGTGTCACATTTACAGGCTTATACAGGGTGGTGGGTGAGGAGCAGAGAGAGAGAGAGAGAGAGAGAGAGAGAGAGAGAGAGAGAGAGAGGAGAGAGAGAGAGCGAGAGAGCAAGAACGTCTCATTTTCAGAAAAAGAAAATACTGTCTTTGTTTCAGAGACCCTCGGTGAAGTGGTGCTTTAGGCATTCGGCCACTAACCACAAGACCAGCAGTTCAAATCCACCCACTGCTCTATGAGAGAAAGATGAGGCTATAGGCTGAGATGAATACGATTGACATTTCAAGTTGGTGACAGTGGACTTGCCTCTATTTTTATGGGGCTTGCAGCTGTCACATGAAGCTGCAGAATTCCTGGGTGTACAGAGGGTGTCCCTGCCACTGAGTAGAGTGACTTCTTATGATTTTTTTGGCTGTCATCTTTATGGAAGCAGATTTCTCCACCAGGGTTGTTGAAAGGGAGCCTGCCTATCTATCTATCTATCTATCTATCTATCTATCTATCTATCTATCTATCTATCTATCTATCTATCATCTATTATCATCATCTATCTATTTATTTTGCACGCTGAACTCTGAGCGGAAGTGTAGAGAGTTAAGCCTTCTAGCAACTGCAGGCGTGAGACTCAAGTTTGGCTGGGGCCCTGAGACTTAGCTTCGGGGTCAAGGATAATATGTAAATTCACTGAATTCCCAGGCATCTCAGCCCTGGAGCAAGAAGATTAGGGGAAATCTACATCTTGAGTTTGGTATGAGATAGAATTATAACTAGGGCGTCTTCCAGAGGACAGAGTTTGAGTTTCCTACTGGAGATCATGCTTACATTGGAGTTTTCTCCATGGTACCCATAGTCAAATGGGAAATTTATTAAATGCTCAACTTGAATCTCAAAACAAACATCACTTTAAATAAAACTGTAAGCGCCATGTCATCATGTTTACAACTTCAATGCCGAGGCTCTGTGCCGAAAAGCCCAGATCGGAGAAGGAATTCCAGGGCCCCCTTCTCATCCTGGCCCTGTCTGGAAGCATCTATTTGTATTAAGTTTTCCAGTCTGAGTTTCTGTGTCATTGTTTAGACTCGGCTTGAATAAACAGACCAAATGATAGACTTCCTCTTCAGGTGAGGTTTATATCTTTGAATCCAGACCACTGTCTCAAAGCCCTGGCTTTCCCCAGGAAAGGCTGCATAATATCTGCTTAGGTTTTTGGAAGGGCTACTGTTGTTTTAAAGGGGTTTATCTGTCCTGGATTCCATCTGTTGAGAACTCTTATCTAGACAGAGCGCATACTCTAGTCTTGCCGTATTTGTAAGGTAGAACTGGGGTCATACTATTGGTGAGGAAGGAAACATTCAAGAAGTAGAGGTAAGCTGTATGTTTCATCGGTCCTATACTACACCCTGGCTGCCTCTGATCCTGTGACCACTTCACAATTACACAGGCTGGTGTGTTTCTTCCATGTGGACTTTGTTGCTCCCCAGCTAGGTGGTCACTTGTTTATCTTCAATCCTCTAATATCCCAGATGCTATATCTTTTAATAGCGGGGCACCATCAGCTTTCTTCACCACATTTGCTTATGTACCCGCTTTGTCTTCAGTGATCACGTTGGGAAGGTCAGCATCACAGAATGTCAGGTTATTAGAACAACGTGTTCTTGCATTGAAGGAAGCCTTGAGTAGAGGCCCAAAGTCTTATGAGGAGTAGAAAAGCCTGCCTTTCTCCCTTGGAGCAGTTAGTGATTTAGAGCTGCTCACTTTGGCCTTGGAATCCCAATGTGTAACCACAGTTCTACTCAGATTCCTGTAATAGATGATACGGAATTTTAAATCCCCTCAATAGGCCATGAGGAACAAGTTTATGTCCTATTCTGGGACCCACTCACTGAGTCAATATGTCGATTCAGACTCATAGTGATCCTGAAAATCTAGTACTTCTCTGACTTTGTACATCTTTGCAGGTAAGCAGTTGGGCTTGAACCTTAAAGTTGGCTGTCTGATGCTTACCTGACAGTGCCACCACAGCGCCTTCTGGGGCAGCAAATGCTGGAACCTGTGGTTTAGGAAGCTTCTGTCATTGTCTTGCATGAGTAATACAGAGTTCTGTTATAGGTGAGGAGACCACTTAGGGACTTTCTGGAGTTCTTGCACCTTGACTGTGCTATGCTGGGGATAATATTTAAGGCCCTTGGGTGAGCCTTATTGACTCTTATTGACGCCATGTAGGGTTTCGTAGGGTGTAATCTCTATGGGAGAAGACAACCTTATCCTTCCTCCTATGGAGCAAGGCTTGAACCTCTGGCCTTGAGTATGTCATCCAAGGTGTACCGGGATGCACTGTCCGGACTCCATATGCCGGGGATAATGAAAACAGAATGAAATGGAACACCTGGGAGTTTTGTGGAATGACTAATACAGATTCGCTGTAAAGTGCTGTGAAATTAGTATTCTCAGAAGTATTAATTGGAAGGTATGTGATCGATTTGTTAGATCAGCAGACCACAATCAAGTATTCACATCTTAGTGTGCCACTGAAACTGCCTACTGGCCTGAGACAAGTCATTAAGATTCCTGGGATTTTCATTCTCCAGCAGTGTCATTCCAGCAGGAGAAGATGTTTACCTAGCACAGAGAGTCCAGAATGCAGAGTGCTGGTTAGAATGGTACAGGATATTCTTGATGATCATTGTCCTAAGAAAGATGCAAATTTACGTGCCAACTCAAGGGGTATTTTTGTCATAAAACTTAATGCTGAGAATGACTATTCTAGGAGATGATTTTTTATTTTTAAAGACTGAAAGATCCTTCACATATTAAAAAAATAATCAGTCTATCAAATCAGTCTAGACATGAGTTCTTCAGGACTCTCTCCCTCCATCGATCTACTATCTGGAATATATTGAACACACTTTAGTTTCATCTATTTACATTGGCTGAGATTGGTGCATTTCTTGGGAGCCTGATTTCTTTGGCATTCTTCGAACAGGACTTTCCTGAAAAGAATACATTAAGACTGTCAGAACGATTCTTTTCAGCAGACTAAGCCTTGCTTCCCTCAACCTTTTGTTGAGGGAAAATGCATTATTCTGAAAGTCCCTCTGATCTTCAGGAAAGCTGAAAATATCAACTGCTCTGCTGCCATTTGAACTTTACTGCAAGGAAATCTCAGAGATTTTTATATATTCTCAACTACAATAATCCAGAGTTTGTGGTATTTGAAAACATTGAGAGTGATGTGCCTGGAAGGCAAACCATTAATAAATAACTTAATTTTTCACCGTGGTAGAATATTATATCAAATATTTTCCACTTTAGCACAGTGCATGTGTGATTCCATGGTGCTACCTATGTTCCATCACGTAGTCTAACCGTCACCACCATTCATTCAAATGTCTCTCTTCACTCCAAACAAAAATTGCTTCCTTTAGTCAATGGCTCCCCATGCACCCCTTCTTTGGCTCATGGGAGCCACAGTCGAATTTTTTGTCTGTGTATTCCCAAACATCTTATGTGAGTTGTGTATCTTACATATAGCATGTAGTTTGTTGCATATTCACTTACATAAAGGAAGACTTCCTTGAGAAGTACAAATGGAGGTTGCCTTAATTTTTCGCTATTTCCTTATTTAACATTTTTCCTGCACCTGAACTTGCTCTGGATGAAGTCATGGGGATAGCAAATTATCCTGTGATAACATTACTTTGTGTATCTCTGTGAGAAATGGTTCATATTCTCACTGAGTTTTTCTTGGCTGGGTCCTACATAGGCCATCATGTTTCAGCATGTTATATATAGCTATATAATTATGTATCTATACATCTATATATAATCTCCCAAATCATTGGGGGAAAAAAGAAGGAATGAGAACATTTTTTCTAAAAGGGTTGACATCACGCTTTAGAAATCCCCTCTTTGCTTGCACTGCCTGATAGTATTTCAGTGCAAGAAGACTCACTTTGATTTACAGGGTCTTATAAAATGCTGCTTTTTGTCCCCAGAGTGACAAACCTGCTGTGAAGAGGGCATGTACTCTGTTTTTTTCTGATGATAAAATTTATAAAGCCAAACAATAATCTCTTTGGAAATTCCTCAAAGCTGGAGCTGATTCCGTGAAGGCCAGTTTTCACAATGTCCCGCATGGGGCCCCATGTCGACAACACTCAGCGAATGCCTTTGTTGGGGGTGATGAATGGCGATCGGAACTGAACAAAGACTGAGAAGCAAAGGGGTGTGTGTTCTGTTATGCATAGGAGTGCACGCATAGATGGGAGTGAAATAAAATAGAAAGAATGGACAGACCTAGGACACATTCGAACATATGCTCTGCCTATTCCTGCACAGAAAAGGATGGTGTGTTAGTCTGAACAGACTAGAGAAACAAATTCATAAGCCCACATATGGATATAAGGGAAAGGTTTATATCCAAGAGGAATGGAACATTGAGAAAGCATCCCAACCCAGTCCAGTCCAAGGTCATACATCTGATACTAGTCTATAAAGTCTTCTAACTCACGAAGCATGTGCAATGACACCAGGACAGTCACAGGCCAGTGGGTGTAGAGTTTTGTGTATCCAGCGGCAGTAGAAACATCCAGGTGTTGGCAGTGGTCTTCCTATGACTCCTCATTTCCAGGGCTCAGGGTCTATCAGCAGAATCCATTGGTGGTAGAAGCATCTCAGCACTGGCAGGGGTTTCTCTGTGGCTTTTCCATCAAGGCAAGCCCATGTGGCTTCTCCTCTGGCTCCTCCAGGTTCCAGGACTCAGGATCTATCTGCATGCCACCATCTTGCCTTGTTGGTAGACGGATCCACGAGACCGAGTCTATAGTCTCTCACCTCCATGGGGGAAATATCATGAGATTTCCCAGAATTCTCAGAGAAAGTCATTCCACATAGAGGTCTCATTGGCTATCTCCAGATTGACAGGCTAGGCTCCACCCCTACACTCCCAATCATGAAATTGCCACACAAGTACATAACTACCACAGATGGTTATGGTTATCTTCCAGTGGTTCCCTCTGTAAGACCCTTGTCTGTGGTTTATAAGTGTCAGAAACTTAGTGTGTAGAGTGG
Source organism: Nesogale talazaci (assembly GCA_004026705.1). NCBI lineage: Eukaryota > Metazoa > Chordata > Mammalia > Afrosoricida > Tenrecidae > Nesogale > Nesogale talazaci. Next base: position 153,067 of record PVJH01002420.1, on the reverse strand, counting down.
TAGGTCATTTGTGGCTGAACTCTATGTTAGCTTTGTCTTGACACCTTGCTTCTAATTTTCATTCAGTCTCTCTCTTCCATCTTCCCTTTCTCTTTTCTAGACTCCCTCTGTGGCAAACTCAGTGCCTGCATTTGTTGGAAAGAACTCCCAGGGTGGGGGGATAAATAGTTAACTCTTCAACTTACTTGGTTGTGAACCATGTTGAGTCCAACTGAAGGGGTACCAGCTACGGGCCTGATGATCTATTGTCCTGCGCTCCCCCACGAAAAGCATGGGCCCCAAACCCCTATGAAGCACAATTCTGCCTGACATCCCTGAGTTTTCTATGAGTTGAGGTTGAGGAGAGAGGAACTAGTGATGGACTGTTGTGGCTTGAAGAGATCTTGCTCGTTTCTTTCTCATTTCCAGGAAAGGAGGAAGTCCTTCTGTTTCACAGTCTCCTAGGGGGAAGAACATGGAGACCGGCATGTATGGGTCGAAGAACAGTCTCATTACTTTCCAGTGCACATAGTTAATTTTCTTACACGTGTACTGGATATTACATCAATAGATACAGAAGAGCTTGCCTGTGGGTGAATTTAAAAAAAATTAGATGTAGTTTATTGTCACAGTGTAAGAATTTACTCAAAGTGTTTTTTTGCAAGGGAGAACATTTCTGTTTGCATAAAGGATGGTAGGTAGGATCTGGTGTGCTCTTGTATATTGTTACCACTAACATAAAAAAACACCGTATCAGAAGTAGGCACAAATGGAGCTTTTCACTCCGCCGTGTTCATTTGAGCTCAAGCACAGTCACACCTGCAAAGAGTGAAGGTGATTTAGAACGAAAACGTCTGTTTATTGCTTGGTTCATCTTTTGCCAACCTTTTTGCAGAAAGGTCCTGGTGATTGATCATAGGAGGAACAATTGTGCTTGGTTTACTTTCCAAAATTTTATTTCTGGTAAACTCAGTTTTCCTTAGGTCATAACTCTCCTTACTCCTCCTTCTCCCAGCCCGTTAGCTACTAATAAACTTTTATTTCTATAAATTTGCCTGTTCGAGATAGTCCATATGTACAGGCCCTTTTGATAGTCCTTACACACAGTTAGCATGGCCTACCTGGAGCGTGTGATGGCATGTGGCATGTGGCAGGGCCATTCAGCAGATGCTGTGGCTTGGATGAACTGCATGAAGTGCAGATAAGCTCCTGCCTGTCAGAGAGCTTTGAATACAGTTGTGTTTTGGGTAGTTAAAAGATCCTGCAATTGAAGAGGCATGTTCTTTCAAATCCTTATAGGGGAGGTTTACCAGCTTCCCCCACCTAGATTTTATCAGTCATTTTAAGGAAGTGGCACTTAAATATTTCCAGTAGATGAAGAAAAGACAGGTGCTGAAGTGACCAGTACTGTCCTCAAGAGTTTGAATTTCAGATAGGATCTTGAATGCTGGTTGCTTTATCTGCAGGTCTGTCTGCTGTCTGATTATCCATCCTTCCATTTATTTCACTCATCCATCTAATCACCCATCCACTTACCCTCTGAAATCACCCATCCACCTGGCGACCCCAAACACATATCCACACATCCGCTTGCCAACCCATCTGATTTAGCAAGGAGTTTTGAATGTTGAGGGCTATCAAGGTGAGTCTGACTCATAGTGGCCCCACATGAGAAAGTAGAACTGCCCAGTGGGGCTTGTTTGGCTGTAATTTTTATGAAGGTAAATCATCCTGTCTCTCTTTGGCCTATACAACACCTGGTGGTTTATAACTGCTGCTTTTTGAGTCAGCAGATTCCATCTTATCACGTGATAGGTGGTTTCCTTACTTTCTAGTGTCTGTTCCTTTTTAAATCCATCCCACTGAACACAGTTTTGTGATGTCTGGAAAAGGTGGGGTGGGAGGGACTTGGGTAGATTATTTAAAGAGTTTGGTTAAATTTAGACTCCTGAGATACTTCCAATTTTATTTTGAAGAAGGCATTGGGCAGAACATGTAGACAAATGTAGACATGAAACATAGTTCTTGGGTCAAAGGAAAACCCAGTCTGGTAGATTTGTTGATATGTGGAGGAATGGGAATACGTTCACTCCTCAGGTATTACACGGTTTGATTCCAGAGATAAGGTTGTCCTTCTGAAATCAGTGTTAGACCAAAATGGAGGATGACGACATCAGATCACAAAATGGAGAATGATGACACGATTACATACACGATGATACATTATTCATGAGAGATCTGCGCCATCACATCATTCCATAACTGCTGTGCCACTGAGTCATATTCCAGCGGAGAAGAAACATCACTTTTCCCTTAAGAGCCAGTGTTACACCTCAGCGTTTGTCATTGCCGGATGCTCACCATCAATATGCATAATACCGGGTCAGGTTTTTACCATGGTCCTAAGTGCAAAGTGTCAGCTGCCTAGATAGTCAACAAGTGAGGAGTAGCCGTACTGCAAATATAGAGTTACCAGTTAAAATGAGATGGGAGGTCCTAGAAGGGGTGCTCCTTTGGGATGTAAATATTAAGATTTGAGGAGTAAGGCGGTGTTTACTTTGGAGTTCAGTAGTAGGAAGACTAGCCACCATCTCAACATTGTCCATTGCTTCACATACATGACTCAATTGAATATTCACCATAGCGAGATGGGTGGGCATCATTGTCTCTGTTCGGCAGGCAGAGGTATCTAGATTTAGGGGTGCGGATGAAATAACGAGTCACAGGAATGGGACAAAGAAGCAAGTGGAAAGCCACCCAGGTGTTAATGGATGGACTGCTCCTGGCCACAGTTGTACTCTGCAGAGCCGGCAGTCATGAGAAGAGCCAGCCTCTACCATCTCACAGGGCGAGGCCAGGTCGAGCTGTGCAACACTGGGCATGGCACCGTGACGACATACCTATTTGGCCTTCGTGAAGGATCACACAGAGAAGGGAGCACAGGAAACCCATTGGAGCTAGAGCACGGGGTGCCTAGACAGTAGTCACAGGGACTAGGGGCACAGTTTAATAGAAGAGATGTCGGTATGGAATTACAAAGTCTGGCCTTTATTTGACTCAAATGGAGATTTTGTGCAGACACAAGATGGGGGTCTGGTTTATTTCAGGATGTTTATGGCTCTTGAAGACCTTTTTAGGATTTCACCATGATGTCACGCTCATAAGTTCTTCATTGTGATGCTAAGAGAAGTCTGTCACCCCCACCCACCCACCGCTACACCCCAATATCTCTGGAGTCTAACCCCCCAGAACATTTTCCATTCAGTCCCCACCACTATGCTGAACACCAGCACCGTCACAATCCCAGCTCCATTTCTAGGATTCTGAGAAGGTGGCTTCATCTTCTCCCTTTCTGCTACTCCCTAGATTTCCACCCATTGTCCTCTACTTAGAGACAGCTTCTCTTCAATAAATGAACAATCATATCTTCTTTGGCCGGGTCAGGGGAGAATATACCATAATATTTATATTAAAGCTGTCTAATAAGGACACTAGAAAAATATGTCCTGGTGACATGATGAATTCCTCCTTTGCTTTTTTTTTAATTCATGATTTCCTGGGGTGGCCTCCTGGAGGCAAAAAAAAAAAAAAACCCACACACAAAAAAAAAACGGATTTGATTCTCAGTGGGTGGTCAGGCAGGGTTGTAAAGACTCTTGTTTGTTTGTGTGGAGGCTTCAAAGCCTCGCTGGCTTCCCCTACATAAAGATGTACTAAGAAGAGGCGATTTTTTTTTAAGTTGCCGTGTATAAAGGGAGATTCAGAGCAGCCATCTTCCTTTAGAACTCCCAAGCTCATGTGATTAGAGGGCCCCTTTTCTCCAGGAATCTTTGTAGTTTCACTCATTGGTCATTACCGTCTGTCCCAGGGAGGGTAGTTAGATATCGAAAAATTACCTGCCCTTTTTTTTCCTCTAATCCAGAGTGTCAGCATGCACTTACTGAGGAATCTAAAAATTTAAACCCTTTAGGAAGCTGTGAAATCTGAGTGTGTGTGTGTGTGTGTGTGTGTGTGTGTGTGTGTGTGTGTATACTGAGGGGAAGCGTGTGCTGTTACAACTTGTTCTGGTTGCATGCACTTGCACGGTCCAATTAGTGGGGCACTCCTGCTGCGGTGTTGGAGAAGAGTTGGGGTTGGGGTGAGGGTGGACTAAACGAAGGCTGCATTTTCCTGCCCACACTGCAGAACCTCTCTCATTAGCACCTCGAGGTCAGGGAGAGCTTGTGCCAGCCAGCACCCAGGCACAGTTGGTAATGCCTGCTGTGCGTGGTGTGTCAGCCATTTTATTTACCCAAGCTTATTTTCTCCATTTCATAAATTTAATTGTGCTTAATGGAGGAGGCAGGGACGGCCAGATTCTTTTGAGCCTGTGGAGAGCAGGGCAGCTGTGTCCCGCTTCAGAAGACCGACTTGCCTCATAGATTGTCCTGTCACCTGACTTAGGGGATGGATGTGCTTAGCCAATTATCTGGTTCCCTCTGCGGTGCACAGAATGACCTTGAACCCTATTGAACCAGAAGCCTGCTTTGTGTTATGCGTTCACCTGCTGAAGTGACGACATGGCCTCAGTTTAACTAGGGCTGCCATAGATTTTGACTCCCGAGATAATCCGTTCACTGTAAGAGGAAGAGGAGAAGAGGCCACTGTAAGTGACATAGTTGAAGCTTATGTGACTTGCCAGAACTTTGCTTGGGGAAGCCAAGCCATCCCAGACCTGTGGCTGTGGAGTGTTTTTTGCCTCTGAGGGACCCTGGGGTTCAGAGCAGAAGGGCTGGGGCCTCCTGAGAGTTTGCAGTAACATAGGGTTTCTCGAGTTATGGGCCTGTCAGCTTGACCTCTGTCTCCCCCCACCCCCAGGTCTCCTGTTTGGAACCACGAGTCTGTCATGTAGGTGGATTGGGATATAAAGTCTAAGCTCTAACCTGTTTACACAGACTTTTTAAAAAGGAGAAATGCGAAGAGTTCAAACCCAACCCACTGCCCTAGAGATGGGTCCAACTCATGGTCCTCGGGGCAGAGTGGAACTGCACTGCTGGGTGTGTAAGGCTGTCAATCTTCACAGAGGCAGACTGCCCCACTTTGCCCTGGTCAACTGGATGGTTGGCTCCACCTGCTAATGCCTGTCCTTCCCCTTTTCAGCCAAGCACTAAGCATTTGTGCCACCAGGTCCCCTTGCCTATATTCTCTCTCACTCAGTGCCAATGAGTCCTTGCTGGTTCATAGCAACCACACAGACCTGTCCCTGTGGGTTTCATGGGCGTAGAAAGACTCCTTCTACTCCCTCAAAGCTTCTGGTGGTTTTGAACCACTGGCCCTGTGGTCAGGAGCCAGACACATAATCGCTATGCTATTAGAACTTGGCTATGAGAGTGGAATAAAGGAAAATGCTTACATAGTTCAATTAGAAGTGTTATAAGTCAATTTTGCTAGAGATTCTATTGGGTAATTATTTTATTCAGGCATTCCCAGATTATGAACTTCTGACTTAAGGACCACTCCTTTTTGTTCTGCAGTGTTATGCAAATTTGCACTCACTTCGACACAAAGAAACCAATATATATATATATATATATATATATATATATATATAGAACCATGTACTCATAACTATACATTAAGAACTAAGGTTGTAGATGAACATTGGGCCTCAAATCAAATACTCCCTTAACACAAGAACACTTTGTTCCAACAATCTGGCATCCTGTGATGCTTACCTTCCCAAAAAGTTTGCTGAAGACAAAATGAGTGCATAAGCAAATGTAGTGAAGAAAGCTGATGGTGATTGGCTATCTGAAGATATAGTGTGGGCTGAGCCCTGGTGGTGTAATGGTTGTGCATGGGACTGCGGCCCAGTGGGATGGAGGTTCAATACCAGTAGCGGCTCCCAGGAGCAAAGGCTGGGCCTCCTACTCCTACCACCACAGGGCAGTGATGCCCCCCCCCCCAACAAAACAAAACAAACAAAAAATATATAGTGTCTGGTGTCTTAAAGACTGGAAGATAAACAAGTGGCCATCAAGCTTATAAATAAGAAAATCAACATGAAAGAAGCACACCAGCCTGTGTGATCATGAGGTGTTGATGGCATTAGGTATCAAGCATCTAAGACTGGGAATAAAACCATATCCAAGGTTAATGGTGGGGTAGTGGTGGTGGTGGAGTGGAGACTCAATGCCTTTCTGAACATTGAACAATTGAACATCCTCTCACAGAGGAATCACAGGGAAGAGATGAGCCAGTTAGGGTGCGTTATATCACTGATGAAACACAACTTTCCTCTAGCTCTTTGGTGCTTCCTTCATCCTACTACCATGACCTCAATTCTACTTTACAAATCAGACTAGACCAGAGCATGCTACAGTATGCTAGACACTGGTGCAGATAAGAGCCTGAAACACAGGGTATCCAGGACAGATAAATTCCTCAGGGCCAACAAGGAGAGTAGAGATACCAGGAGGATTAGAGGAGGGTGGAAGAAGAAAGTGTAAATCAATCGCAAGGATCAACCTAGAATCCCCCTCCCAGGGAGACAAATACCAGCAAAGTGGATGAGGGGTGATGGAGGATGCTGTAAGATATGGAAAAATAATATATAATTTATCAAGGGTTTGTGAGGGATGGTGACTGGGAGAGAGGGGGAAGAAATGGGTTGATGATATCAGGGGCTCAAGTGGGAAGAGAATGTTTTGAAAATGATAATGGCAGCCTATGTGCTCATGTGCTTAATACATTGGAGGAATGTATGGATTGTGCTAAGGGATGTAAGAGCCCCCAATAAAAGTATTTAAAAAGAAAAAAATCAATACCTACTCAATAACAAATTCACCATCAGTGAAAAGTCTTTTTGCCATTTCTTGCCTTAAAACCCCAACCCGAAGTCAACTCTATGAATCAATTCCAACTCATACTGACCCTCTGTAGGTTCCCAAGGTGATAAATCTGTATGGGAACAGACATCATCTTTTTACAGAGGATCAGTTATTGGACTTGAATTCTCAACCTTGAGGTCAACAATTCAACACCTAATATACAGACCCCCACTCACTCTCACTGAGTCCATTTCAAGTCATAGGAACTCTACAGGGCAGGGCCGACCACCCATGTGGGTTTTCAAGACTGTGTATCTTTACAGGAGTGGAAAGCTCATAGTTTTCCTGTGCAGTGACTAGTGGTTTTGAACTGGCAACCTTGGCAGTTGGCAGCCCGCCATGTAACCCACTATGCCACCAAGGTTGCTCTACTTGGGCTAAAAAGAGCAATTTAAACATGGTTGGACTCACCTAGAAATTCTGAAGACATATTTAGGATCTATTTTTTAACCCAGGTTCTGCCTGTAGTCAAATACTTATTTACACAATGTCAGATTTGTTAAACTTTTGTCTAGGATGAGAAGACAAAATTAACCCTTGGTAGAATAATTTTTCACTTTTCCCTCCATTTTTCTTGACATACCATTTACACATCATAGGATTCAGTATTTCAGTCACTTCAAGAAGGGTGATACAGTCATCACCACTACCAGGGAGAGAACATTCCTTTCATTGTACTCATCATCCCCCCCCTCCCTTTCCATATTCTCAAGAAAACATTAATCCAATGACTGTCTCTATAAATTTACCTATCCTGGGTCTCATCTACAGAAAAACATTAACAAAACAAACAGCAATACCAAAGTAAAACATATAATAACCTCAGTAAAAAAGATGGCAGGAAACATAAAAACACCCCCCCACCCCCCAAAAAAAAAAACCTAGATGAAATTTAAATGAATCTTAAAAATTTTTTTTGATTATTTTTTTTGAAATTTAAATTAATCTTAAGAGGGATCAAATTAGGGTGCTAAGCCTTGATGAACATTGGTTCCAGGATTAAAATGAAACACAAGGTTCTATCGAGGGCTGCTCTTTCGCATGAAGGGCTCACTGACAATACAGGTGCTGTAACAAAGTCTGGTAAAGAAGATAGATGGTGCCCAGCTGTCAGAAAAAATCAGATGTCTTAAAGGCTGTCTTCAAACAAGCAGCCACATATGTGAGTGAATCTGCAGTAATCCACTTTCCAATACATTCTTCATGGTAGCAAGGAGGATTCACCCAGGCTCACTTCACCTGTATTTTGTTGTCGCCGCGCCCCCACCCCCCCTTCTTGAAATAGCTTTAAAAACGAGATCAAATAAGATCTTACATTTTAACGTACTCTGTCTGCTTTAATGGGCGTTACAATGCTCTCTGTCTGATAACAGGGCCATCCACATCCCTCAACTCTGATCAGAGGGAACCCTCAAATTGGATTTTGGGCTTCCACTGTCATCCACAGCCTCCTGAAAACCAGGGGTTCACAATTTAGACTCTGATGTCATTCTCTCCTTTAGATTTGGGTTGCATTATTTGCAATCCTTGGATCACACAGGTTGGTGTGCTTCTTTCCTGTGGACTTAGTTGACGCCTCACAGAGGGGGCTGCCTGTTTGAAGACAAGTCTTTAAGACATCAGATGCTGTTTTTTTTTTTCTTTCTGACAGCTGGACACCATCTCTTTTATTTACCATACTTTGTTATAACACCTGCATTGTCAGTAAGCCCTTTCATGTGAACGAGCAACCCTGGGTAGAATCTTGCATTTAATTTTTGTCCTGGGCCCAGTGTTCATCACGGCTTTGATGGGACTCCACTTGCAGGAGGATGCCACTCAGTATGGTACAGTGCAGTGGGGAGAACTCCCCTTAGCCGCTCCCCAACTTGAGGCTTTGAACCATGGTTGCAGCTGCCCAGCAACTGTCTTATTGCGCACTCACAGACCCAACCTCTGTAAATGGATGCTGCTGATATGAGCTATACAAGATGGCTCCAGAATTTGAGTCAAATAAGCCACATAGAACAGTTACCTTAGAATCAACTACACAACTACTTCAATTCAAGAACATAGACAGGGAGTCAAAATGTCCAAAGTCAATGCCATTGAGTTGATGCATTGAGCTGCTAACCACAAGATCAAGAGTTCAAAACTGCTAGAGCCTCTGCAGAAGAGGAAGGAGGTTTCCTAATCAAAGAAGAAGCTATGGTTGGGGAAGTCCACAGGAGAAGTTCTGTCTTGCTCTACAGCGGCGGTTCTGGTTCTCAATCTGTGAGTCACGACCCCTTTGGGGGTGAAACAACCCTTTCACGGGGGTCACCCAATTCCTAACAGTAGCAAAATGACAGTTATGAAGTTGCAATGCAATAATTTTATGATCGGGGGGTCACCACCACATGAGGAACTATATTAAAGGGTCGAGGCGTTAGGAAGGTTGAGAACCACTGGTCTGTAGGGTTGTTCTCAGATAGATAGTAGCAAGGACAACTACCCACCACATATTTGCGTGTTGGTTTGCTGACTTTCTTTTCTATAAAGAAGACAGCCTTGGAGACCATATGGGTTATGTTCTGTGGGATCTATGAGAACCTGCTCTCCAGGCTGCTCCAAACCACAAAACCAAACTCACTGCTTTGAGTCCATGGTGATGCATAGTGACCCCGGAGGGCAGGGTAGACCTGCCCCTGTGAGTTTCCCAACGGAGTCCCAAATGCTGCCTGATCTCAACCTTCACTTTCACATTTGCTCTTGTGTGTCACTTAAGGACATCTCCTGAAACACCCCACACACTTACCATCTAGGGAGGAGCCCTGGAGGCTCAACCATTAGAAATTAGTCTGCTAAGCCAGAGATCAGCAAGCTGAACCCTTTGGTGCCTTCTGACTGAGAAAAGAGCTGGTGGTCTTCTCCTATCAAGATCGCAGTCCAGGAAACCCTATGCTGAGGCAGTTCTATTTTCTATATGGAGCTTTGGAAGTCATTGTGGAGAACATGGAAAACTCCTCTTTCTCCAGAGAGTGAAGCCAGAGTCTATAAGGAGATCATGACCTTGCTTATGGCTGGTGCCTGTAGAATACATGGCTCATTTCATTCGACCTCTAGAGCCATTTTGTATTGCTCATATAAATAGCTTCTATTTACAGAGACTAGGGCTATGAGTGGGTAATAAGACAGTTGCTAGGCAGTGGCCAAATGGTTCCCTCCTGGTTGAAAGTCTCAAGCTAGTTAGCTGGTGGTACTTAAACTCCACTCCACACCTCCCCCCCTCCACTTTCCCCAGGTTCTAGATACTTCCTGTTTTAGGTCACTGAGGACAGAGTACTGCTCTGACCTGGTTCATTCTGTGCAAGGTGGGACTTGGATAAGACTTAAGAAGTACCTTTCCTACAGCCCTGCTTTTGGTCCTCCCTGACTGTCTTTACTGGGTCCTTCTGTTGACTCAGACAACTTCTGACTCACTTTCCCTTTCTCTCCTAGCATGCCTTGGTGAATTCAGAAGTGTTATCCTCCAGCACAGTTCAGGTAAGAGACTTTCTGCAGGGGACAGTCTTCTGTGTAATGGGCCACACTGATTCCTTCTGTGGATGCAGCCTGCTGGCTGTCTTTCCCTGAGCTGCCTCAAAGCCCATGATGATAAACCATTCTGTGCTTTTGTTCCTTTCTGCTTTGATTCCATTTGATACCCCTCCCTATACTACTACACTACTACATATGTGGAAGAAAAAGCTGATCTTATTTGTGCGTAAGTATGTATTGATGTATGCATCATTATTGTGGTAAAATATATATAACAAAATACTTTCCATGCATATAAATAATATATGTAATTTTGGTACACATTCATGTACATTTTAACAGTCTAAAACATAAATGAGAATGACAGTTTCTATATTTAGAATTGGATTTACCCCTGAGAATTGGGCATAGGATACACTATCTCTATAGTGCTTTTGATTCTTTTTGTCCCTATGTGGATCTCTTTACTATAAGAACTTGTGGTTAAGTGGCAATACAATACTGTTTTTCACATTTAAGTCAATAGTTAATCATTGTTTCTTCTATGTTACGTCCAGGTACTATTCATTTTTCATACTGTAGAGACAAGTACATAAAAATGTCTTATGCGATCAAGAGGTATCGATGGGATTGGGTATCAGTCATCAAAGACCTAGAACAAAAAAAAAATCACATCATTGTGAACGAGGGGGAGTGCAGTGTGGAGACCCAAAGCCCATCTTAAGACAATTGGACATCTTACAGAAGGGTCACAAAGAAGAGAAGAGCCAGTCAGGGTGAAGTATAATAGCACCGATGAAACATACAACTTTCTTCTAGTTCTCTAATGCTACATCTTCCCACCACCCCACCACACACACACACACACACACACACACAATCATGTTCCCAATTCTACATTACAAATCCAGCCAGACTAGAGCATGTACATGGTTACAGATAAGAGCTGGAAACACGGGAATCCAGGACAGATAAACCCCTTAAGTCCAACAATGAGAGTAGCAATACCAAGAGAGTAAGAATAAGATGTGGGGAGGAAGGGGGAACCGACCACAAGGGTCTATATATAACCCCCCTTCCCTGGGGGATGGATGACAGTAAAGTGGGTGAAGGGAGCCATTGTTCAGTGTTAGATATGAAAAAGTAACAATAATTTATAAATTATCAAGGGTTCGTGAGGGAGGGAGGGTGGGGGAATGAAGGGAAAAAATGAGGAGCTGATACCAAGTTCTCAAGTAGAAAGAATATATTTTGAAAATGATGATGGCAAAAAAAGAAAAGAAAAGAAAAAATACTGATGGCAACAAGGGTACCACGTGCTTGACACAATGTAGGTATGTATGTATTGTGATAAGAGCTGTATGATCCCACAATAAAATTATTTTTCTAAAAAGGCATCTTAGTTGGGTCTTTCAAATGCTCAGAGATGCCAGAAATGTAGTCTGAATATTTGGTTCTCCAAGTGTGGTCCCCAGAGCAGTGTAAGGTGCCATCAGCTATCAGGCCTCAACCTAGATGGACTAGATCCAAAAATCTGGAGTAAGTGGTTTAACTTACCCCACTGCTGTCCAGTTCATAGCAACCTCACCAAGGAGCCAGGTGGAACAGTGGTTAAGGTTGGTGGTTTGAACTCACCAGCCGCTCCTTCGGAGAAAGAGGCAGCAGCCTGCTTCTATAAAGAAGGCAACCTTGGAAACCAAATGGGCAGTGTTTGGTGGGGTCTTTGAGAACATACTCTCCAGGTTCCTCCACTATCACTACTGAACCACAAAACCAAACTCACTGCTTGCTCCATGTTGATGCATCGTGATACCAAAGGACAGGGTAGAACTGCCCCAGTGAATTTCCAGGACTGTCGCTCTTTATGGGAGTAGAAATCCCCATCTTTCTCTTGCAGAGCCACTGGTGGGTTTGAACTACTGACCTTTCAGTTAGCAGCCTCATTGTGTAACCACTACACTGGGCTCCTCATATGACTGCAGTTCTGAGAATTCTGTGGTCAAATGGAATCCCAAATGCTGCCTGCTCTCAACCTTCACTTTCACATTTGCTCTTGTGTGGCTCTTAGGGACATCTCCTGAAGAAGCAGACATCTACCACCTAGAGGAGTTCTGGGCACTCAACCATTAGCAGCTAGTCTGCTAAGCCAGAGTTCCCCTCGGTGGCTTCCGACAGAGGAAAGAGCTGGTGATCTTCTCCTATCATGATTGTAGTCCAGGAAATCCTATGCTGGGACAGTTCTACTCTCTCACACAGTGACCACTCGCACTCATATCACCACCACCAAGAGGGGTCAGCACCATGCCCAGCCTGTTCACAATGATGAAGCCTGTGGAGGAGGAGGGTGCAGGTAGTGGTTACCTCAACTTCCTGTCACAGAATGGACTGAGTGAAATCAGAGATCTAGGCCCATTTGATAGAGATCTTGGTTGCTTTTCGAAGGGCCATCTTCCACTGCCACAGTATTCCCTCACTGGCTACATAGGAGGATTCACCTGGACGGCGTTTATACTCTGTGGTGCCCTGGTTTCACCCCAGGTGATTTCACTTTCAGTTAGCTAGCGGTGGAACTGAGCATCAGGAGGATTGGAGGGCTCCCTGGTGGCATAGTGCTTGCGGATTGGGCTGCCATCCGCCAGGGCAGCAGTTTGAAATCACTGCCTGCTCCCTGGGGAAAAGATGGGGCTTTCTCGCCAGTCAAGTGTCTCAGCAACGCACATGGGCAGTTCCTTTATGCCCTGTGGGGTTTCTGTGAGGCAGGATTGACTCAATGGCAGCGTGTTCAAGGGATGGGAATGACAGTCCTGGTCAGAAGACCAGCATTTGTGTGGCTTGACACCCGGATGGGGCAATAGGGTAAAAACAGCACAAGGAGGTGCATTTTAAGGGAATTGACATGTTAAGTAAGTGCTTTCAAAATGCATATTTCAAACTGTTGATTTTGGTTGTTGTTAACTGTTGGACCTCTAGCCATCCCATAACCCTACGTGACAGCAAAGAGATCTTTAATTTTTTTTTTAAACTAAGTGTGAGTGTCTTCTGCTCCTGTAATGATTGCAGTCTAGGAAGCCCTAGACCTTAACATTCCTTTCTCTAAGCTTTTTTTTTTTTTTTTTGGGGAGGCCATCACTGCTCTCCGGTGGTGGGAGGAGGAGGCCCAGCCCCACTGCTGGAATTGAACCCCCGTCCCAGGGGGCCGCAGTCCTGCGCACAACCACTACGCCCCCCGGGGCTCAGCCCTCCCTTTGTAAGCTTTTAACCCATCAAGTTGACTCTGACTCATAACAACCTATGGGACAGATTCGATGCACCCCGCCCCCACACACTTAGGGTTTCCAATGCCCCCTTGCTGCAAGCAAATGATCAGATCTTTTGTCCTGTGGAGCCCACATACAGGTTAAAACTGCCCACCTTCCCATCGTGAGCGGGGTGCTTAACCACCAGACCACCAGCTTATGTCTTTCCTGGTCTGATTCCTGATCTCACTGCTACCAGTTTGGGGTTGTTTATTTGTTATTCTGTAGGGGAATTGGTTGCTGACCTTTTGTACACTCTTTCTGAACAGTTCATCTCTAGGTAAGGAGATTTGCATAAGGTTTGTCTACATACCCATGGGCTTCCAGGGACAGAACAGTTTTCTATAGCATGCAAATACCAGTCCCTCTCACCTCTGTAGTTCTCTGCCACGGAAGGAGCCATAGCACCAGAAAAGCACCTCAAGAGAGAAAGTACAACTGCGATGGTTTTTCCATTTCCCTAGAACCTTGAAGGGGACAGAACCTTCCTCTCCGTTGCAGAAGGGAGGGCTAGGAAAAGCTCCGTTGTATTCGTTGGTTGAGTGTTGAAATGTTCCATGGAAAAAGGAAAGAGAAACAAGTTCTCGTTCAGATTTTCTTGGCTGGGTTTAATAGCCTGCCTTCCCTCACCCCTCCCCACCAACCCCTCAAGTTTCTGGCAAGTGTGATTAGAAGTGTCCTTGCTGGGTCTGCTCACCCTCGTGGCCTGAGCCGTCTTCTGCTCACTCTCTCTTGCTGCTGGCTTGCGGTGGTTCGTTGGCCATTGCTCACACACGTCATCCAAGAATCACAGCACTCATTAGAAATGAACAGCATGAACTCGGCCGGCCACACTGGGTGGATTAGCCAGATATAAATCTCAGTTGCACTTGGGAGGTTTCTTGTGCCTCATTTAAAAATAAATAGAACTCTAGCCTTGAGTAGAAACAGATTTTTTTCAAATTTCAAATGAAATAGCTCCCTGGGAAACAAATTCTAGTTTTTCCAATCAGAAAAAGAAATGCACAAACAAACATACGTACACACGCACACACGTGCATCCACACGCAATGACTGATCCCAGGGGTGATTCTGGTTCATTCTATTTCATGCCCTCTGCGTCTCTTTGCTGATGGCAGATGTGGCAGAAAGACAGACTCCATTTCATTTTCCAGGATGGAAATAAAATGTAATCAATTCAGGAATTTGCTTCTCCCTAATTGATGGCAGACGTTGAAAACCCGATCAGTCACAGGCAGCTAGCTGGGGTGTGTTTTAGGAAAATAAACCTACATTAGCACACTTCCCAAACCATTTTGTGGCCTCATCGTCACGCTGCAGGTTCCCGAGGACGAGGGGGTGTTGCCTTCTGGGCGAGCTGACTCCGACAAGCGTTTCTCACTACTGAGAGGAGTGGAAAAGGAGCTAGTTTTCCATGTGATTACAATATGTGATTTATGTGATTAGAAAATACCTGTTTTCTGCTGATAGGCAAGCTAAGCTGCCAGCGGGACCCAAGATTCATATGCCACCTGTTTTTTCATTCCTGCACAACCTATAATCAGAATGAAATTAAAAATACCTTCTTACCTTTGAAGATGTAGAAAAACAACTTAAACGTATTGGATTTGTGTGTGTGTGTGTGTGTGCGCGTGCATGTGTATGGGGTGTGTGTGTTCGTTCCAGATCTAAGTACATCAGTCGAGTGCAAAAGATGCCAGTGGGTTGAGGATTCCAATCAGAGATTGTGCCCCATGTGTGCACATGAATTGTGTGTGCAAGATCTCCCACAGCTAGCCTGCCGTGAACTTGGTTTTGATTCCTTCAGAATGTATTGTTGACCAGCACATCACGCTGCCTTCTCTTTCATGTATGTTTTGAGAAAGCCACATGGGTGGGTGATTTGTGATCGGGCAATCATGACATATCTATATATCTTCTGGAAAACTACACTTTCCTGCATGTTCCCTAGGACCTTTCTGCACACGTCATTGGCACTTCTTTCCCATTCCAATTCAATCATGAGATCTCATGGAACTCCAATGTCATTGTCTAACAACACAGTTCATTTGCCTAATTAGCTTCTATTTAAATAAGAGGTCTCAAAGAAGAGAGATGGGTAGATGTAGTAGCACACTGACCTCTGAGGACTCACTGCCAAATTCATTGCCAAGATGGGTGGAGGCTCCTGTGATGAGAAGTGGGTCCTGAGGGCTTTTGCCACCACGGGAATGAGCTGATGAAATTCCTTGATTCCCATGAGCTCCCTTCTCATGAAAGCTTGGTGGCAAAGTTCTCTAAACTTCGAATGGATGATGATGGGCAAGAAGGGGGACGAGGAAGAAAAAAAGAAACAAAGGTCATCCCGGAAGCAGATAGTGCTAGCCTCATATTGTGTCTGTCAAGACCTGTGAAATAAATATTGAAGTGAGAGAAGCAGATGGTTTCTTCCTTCCACTGATTGAATTAAGTATACTTTTCCTTTAAAAGGATAGCAATGTTAGATCTCATTGGGATTACCTTAACTCAGATATACTTGGCCTTGCTCTGCCTGTCACATTTAGGACTGGAAGATGGGAGGAGTTTCTGATTCTGTTGGTTTTGTGACCTACCAGACCAATTGCTGTTTCCCAGAAGATAGCAAAGTTATGAAATGAAATTTGCATGGTGGGTTATATTGATGTTAAAAAACTCATGGCATCTGAGTTCTTCTGACCACCCTATCAGGTCATGTCAAACTTTCCCATAGGGTTTCAAATACTGTGATCTTCATTGAAACAGACCGCCACAAATTTCTCTTGCAGGAGTGCATGATGGGTTCAAACCGCTGACTTCTTCATTAGCAGTAATATTGATTTAGTCACTTGGTCACCACATTTACTTAGTTGGACTCTTTTTCCTTTGACTCTCAGAGGAAGAGGGACATGTATTCTATTTTGATAGGAAGATGGTATTTCTTTGCCTAAGACGCAAGGGGTGGGCATTCTTTAAGAGCAGGTTTGACAGCCAGTTTCTTAGGTTTCTCTGGTTCAGAATGCTCTAAGTGAACTTTTCTTTCCCTTCCCTTCCTTAGTAATGGCCTGCTCCTCCCTTCCTTTCGTATGTATTGCATGACCTGAATCAGACTGATTTACTTCTCCATGCAACAAGTCTCCTCATCCATTTTTAACACCTTCTTGTGCTGAAATAAATGCTGTTTTGTGACTTAAAATATTATTTTGGCTGAGCCCTGGTGGTGTAGTGGTTGTACGCGGGACTGTGGCACACTGGGATGGAGGTTCAATTCCAGCTCCACAGGAGCAAAGGCTAGGCCTCCTACACCCATCAACAGAGGGCAGTGATGCCCAAAAAACAAAAACAAATATATATATATATATATATATATATTATTTTGGTTGTTAGATCCCACCCCTGTTAGAAATCACTTCTGATTTTGGGGAACCCCCTAGACAGTAGCATGGAATGCTCTCCAAGTTTCTACTGTCCCTGTGACTGGTTGTGACTCAGATGTGTGTGATTCCTCAAGTTTCTATTGAGTGGTTTTCTGAAATAGATCTCCAGGTCATTCTTTCTGTTCTGTATTAACCTGGAAGCGCTGCAGAGGCCTGCCTTTACTGCATAACAATCTGCAAGCTTCCCATGGCAGGAGGGTGTTGCCTGTGCATGACCTGGGAATCAAATCCTCACCTTCTGCAGGAAGATAGGGCTACCAGGGTCCCTAAAATATTAAATTGACAATAGAAAAAGTCTCTTAGATGGCACCATTAGGATGCATATGTGACATGTAGGAGTGGTGAAGACGCTGCAAGCAGTAATCACATAACATTGCTTCTAGGAAATATACAATTGGATACCACAACCCATTTTAACTGATAAGTGACCCTTAGCATAGTGTGGCAGTCACTGATCTGTGTCAGTTTCAGCACTGGGCATGTAAGGATAGAGTCCACCCTGTCAATTTGGAGAAAGCCACTGAGGTCTCAGGCCTTGCTTTTGCCTGACAATTCTGGGAAGTCTCATGATATTTCCCAATTGGAGCTGAGAAACCAGTGACTCAATTCTTTGGAGAAGAACTACTGACAAGACAAAATGACAGCATGCTGATAGATTCTGATTCCTGGAGACTGGAGGAGGTGGATGAGAAGCCACATGGGCTTACTCTGATGGAACCAAACCTCTGGGGTCGGAGAAGCCACATGGAGACCCCAGCCAGTGCGGAGATGCTTGGGAGGCCATGGGGAGAACCCCTACCAGCGCTGAGATGCTTCCACTGCCACTAGATATGCAAGCTTTGCGCCCACTGGCCTGTGATTGTCCTCATGTCATTGCACATGCCTTGTGAGTCAGAAGAAGATTTTATAGACTGGTATTGGATATATGGGCTAATATCAGAATTATAACCTTGGACTGGACTGGGTTGGCATGCTTTCTCAATGTTTCATTCCTATTATATACACACCTTTCCCTTATGTACATATGCGTGCTTATGTTTGTTTCTCTAGTCTACCCAGACTAATACAGATAGACTCTATTTTTAATCTCACTCATTTGAAAGATTCATGATTCGAAGTCCTCATTCAAAAGAAATTCTGAATAGTACACTATCAAATCATGTCCTCTCTTAATGATATGCCAAGAAAAATGTTTAAAAGGAAAAGACTTCTTGGTCTCTGATGACAAGCAAAGTCAGTTGGCTGTGCGTTCTACCTCCTGTGTTGGTGAGTAGTGTCCGGGGTTCTCAAAGTTTGTGTGTGGCCATCTCAGACCCACCTGTTGGGCCCTTCTTACCTGGAACAAAGGAGAGTGAAGGAGACCAAAGACTGAATCAAGAAAGTAAGTAACCCCTTGACCAAAGGCCCCAGAAACCACAGACTCTTCAAGTCAGAGACCTGAAGAACTTGGCAGCCAGGCCAACTGCACTGAATTTGAGAAGAATGCAAAGTGACGTGTAAATTCCTAAACGCAAAAAGAAAAAAAGACCAAACTCACGGAAGCCCCCTCCCTGCCAGACTCTTGCTCTAAAGACACCCTTTGAACCTGGAATAGAATCAACCTCTGGAGGTCACCTTTCAGCCAATGATAGATGGGCTTATAAAAATAAACAATAATGACAGTGAGGAATGCACTCCTTACAACAATTAACCATTGAGCCCTAACAGTCAACATTTGCCCTCAAATCACAGATAAGAAGGTGTAGAAGGGGGTGTTGGGGGAAGGGGGTGTGTGAAACAAAGGGACGGATGAGTTTGGGGAAGGCAGGGTGGAAATGGGAGTGTACTGACACCTCGCAGGTGGGGGAATAACAGCTAATGCCAAGAACCATTTGTCTATAAATTGCTGAATGGAGAAGGGATTTGCTGGATAAACCTTAACTTAAAGCAATCACTCTTCCCTCCCCACTCCAACCCCAAATGCTTTAGAACTTTTGGGGGAAATTAAACTAGGCAAATGACTTGCAAAATTGACATTTTAGATTGCCCTAAAATGTTTTTGGGACATGTGTTCCCTATTTGAGAATTTGAAGTTTCTCCCCTTGGAAAGCGGATTAGTTGCCCTTCATGGGGGCTCCCATTGCTGGACTCTCAGCATTCTGGTGCATGAATGAGCTCTTACAGCAACATGAGGTTATTCTTTCAGACACCTTAAGCTTAGCCAGACAAAGACTAGCTTCCCCTTTCTAAAAGTTCACGGCATGCGTGATGAGGTGGTGGAGGGAACCCTCTCAGAAGTGGCTTGGGAGACCCGGCTGGCGACCTGCTTCTGAGAGGTCCCAGAAGTCCTATGGAGTACCTACCCTCTGCACTTAGCACCCAGTCAGGGGTCACCGCGATCTGGCTTCCAGGTGACAGCAACTCACCCTAACAACCACTGTCACAGGCCAGAGTGTGGATCTTCCTCTTCCTCTTCCTCTTACTACCCCACACCAAACCAGCCCCCCGCCATGAGAAAAGTGGCAGAGGGAAATCAACCTGCCGAAACACACAGGAATGAACAGAGCAGGGCTCCCTCCCAGGAGTCTGACAGTGGTCTTTCACATTCTTTGACAAGTTAGCCATACTGTCTGGCAATTTGTAGTAATACAGATGGCTAGCACTGGGTAGGCTACAGGACTCCTGACCTTGGAGGAGAAGAACAGAGGCTTGGTATCCAGAGTGCTGTGTGTCCATGTAGATAACTGCTCGCGATGTAGTGGTCACCGGTCACAGAGCAGCAAAGCACCAAGAAGAATTCATCCAAGTACTCACAAATGAATACACAGCCCCAACCCCCCAATTCATGGCCATCGAGTCAATTGTGGCTCATAGTGGCTTTATACCACAGGGTAGAATGGACTAGTGGATTTCCGAGACTGGAATTCTTTTCAGGATTCGAAAGCCTCCTCTTTTTCCCACTGAGCTCCTGGTGGTTTTGAACAGCTCACCTTGTGGTGAGCAGTTCAACATGTAACCCCGACGCTACCAGGGCTCCAAGTGCAGTTCCATTTACGTCACCTCTACCGGTAAACACATGTCACAGACATGGGAATTGCTTTGGGAGGGTGATCTGTTGCTGCTGTTTGTAAACAATATAACATACTTTTATATACAAAAGGTGACAGGATATTTTGAGGAATTCATGGCTTGCCAAAATTGTGAGTATTTGGAATTAGCCCTGTGCAGGAATATGGGATTTAAAGAGTATAATAAGGAATTTCCACAACACTGATAATTAAGAGGCATTCTTATAAGCTATTGGAGAGTTTCAAAGATACTTGTAGTCACTTTTTAAAAACCTGTAGCAAGTAAGTATGAGTAATTATTTTTTATTAAGAGATCTTAATTCTTTTAAGTACTCATTGTGAGATTTAAAGGGTCACTGTCATTGAAGAAACATTAATTGAACAACAAATACTTCCCAGGCATTTTGCTAAGTGCTGGGCATTTAAAGACAATTAGGATATAGTTGTTACTTTAAGGAATGCTTAATGTAGTGTAACATCCAGAAGTAAGATAGAACAAAGCATTAAGAATTATACTGAGGAAAGGGGCTTGAAGACCCAATGGAGGTGGTGTGGTATCAACGTAGTTTGAAGGTTGAGGAGGAGTTTCCCAGAGAAAGCAAAGGCTGCACAAGTGGTATAGGGGTGTAGTGGTTATTCTTTGGTCTGCTAACGGAAGGTTCACGGTTTGAAACCATCAGCCTCTCCAATGGAGAAAGACGAGGCTTTCTACTCCCAGAAAGATTTACAACCTCAGAAAACCTCAGGAGTAGTTCCACTTTGCTCTTTAAGGTGGCTGAGCGAGTATAAGCTCAGCGGCAGTGAATTGTATTTTTTGGAAATAATAATAGTTATTAAGTGAAAATAGGGATGTGTTCAGATTGCTCTCCATTTTAAATAATTTAAGTTAATGTAAATGAAGTTATCTTTTCAAAAACTGACACCAGTTTCGCAATAACCATGATTCGTATCTTCTTTCCTTCACCACCCACCCCCCTCAATATTCGTTACCTTTTTAGGTGAAAGTTCACATTGTGAATTAATTTCCCATTTAGCATTCTTTAATGTGGGTTGCTTCATGACACGGGTTATGACTTTCACAATGTGTCCGCATTCCTCTTATTTTTACTCTGCCTGTCCCATTTTTATTGATCTAGCTTCCCTCTTTACCCTTGCCCTTTCATCTTGGTTTTAGTGTCAATGTTGACTGTTTGGTTTCATAAAGTTCATGTTTTAAGGGAGCATATTACCCACAGGTGCTACTGCTTATTTTTAAAGCTGCAATGTGAGTTGCAGAAAAGTTATCTTAGGGCAATAGTCTGAGCGTTCTCCTAGTTTTTCCAGGTCCAATAGGTCTGGTCATTTTTAGGAATTTTAGTTTGTTCTGCATTTTTCTTCCATTCTATTTGAAGCTTTCTTTTGTGTCCCTGCTCAGAATGATTATAATGATAGCTGGGCACTATTTAGTTCTTCTGGTCTCAAGATAGAAGAAACTGTGATTTATGTAGGTCATTAGTTCTATGAATTTGTTTCTTCTTTGACCCTTTTATTTCATGTATTCCTTTTTGCTTCACAAGAGACCCAAGAGTTGTATCCTAGATGTCTTCATACCTTCAAAATTATAAGCTTTTATTTAGAAATAAAATAGGTAAATAATTGAAGTCATAAAACTTTACAAGCTGTTGTGTAGAATTCCCAAGTGTCCTTCTTGCAGCTTCTTCCAATGACTGTATTTTACATAACCAATAGTATGTTTTCAAATCCAGAAACTCACAATGGTATGATACTATTAAGTAGAGACTTTTATACTACGGCAGTTTTTAACTTACATTGGTGTGGTGGTGGGGAATCTATGGTATTTTTTTCGTGTAGATTCAAGAAGAAATTAACCACAATCAGGATAAAGCAATGTTTCATTACCTCGAAGAAGCTTCTCCTTTCAAATAGACATAGTTTTTCCCTAACCCTAGCCCATGGCAATCACAGATATCTTTTTTTCTGCTTTGTAACTGCATACATTGAGACTGTGCTGTCAGTGGAATGATGCAAGGTAAAGCCTTGAGATTGGCTTTTGAGATCCATGAGAACTCTCCAAGGCGTGGAATGTATCAGTATTTGTGTTGTTAGTATTGTTAGTAACTAGCATTGTTACTAGTTGTTCCTACTAGTTAGTAGCTAGGATTGTTAGTATAGTTGGTGTGCTGTTCGTATTTGTTTTCATACTTACTCCTTGTTTCTGGAGTGTAGGGAAGAATGGAAAGAGACAGGAACTAAGGTGATCATGAATCGTTTTTTATGATGTGTTAAGGAAATTAGGTTTTATTTAATGTGCATGTTCCATGTATGCGCAAGGTAGTTGATAGGACTTAAAGTAAAGAAAAAATTAGACCTCTTATCATAACATCATTTAGTTTGTTTCCTGAAAATGGAAAATATAATAGTCTTTCCTTCTTTTGAGCAGTTGCAGAATTAAACCTGTCAAATACTAGGGAGTACTCACCCCCCCCCAAAGAAAAAAAACCCTGATGCTCATTTGTCTTTTTGATGTGAGAGGGATACTGCATTTGGAGTTTGTTCCATAAGGTCATGCCATTAATCAAGTTTTCTATTTCAATATTCTGAAAAGATTGTAACAGTGTGTAACAACAACAAAAAAGGCCTGATTTGTGACAGACAGGGGACTGGTTTTTGCTACTATGACAATGCACCTGCTCACACAGCCATCTCAGTGCACCAGTTTGGGGCCCCAAACAACATGGCTCTCTTCCCCCACCTACTTTATTCACTGGACCTCACTCTGGGAAATTTCTTTTTGTTTCTGTGAATGAAGAAGGACATGAAAGGACAGCTATTTGACCGTGTAGAAGAGGTGAAGAAAAAATTTGGGAAATACTGTCAGCCAGTCAAACAGATGAGTTTGAAAAATGGTTTAACAATGGAATCACAGATTTGACAAGTGTATTAGGTTTAGTAGAGAATAGTTTAAAGGTGATAAGTTTGTTTTGTAAAAAAAATTGAATACATAGCCTCAGAAAAAAAAATTAGGTTCCTTTTGGGGGGTAGAGAGGTAGGTACCCTCATATCATGCATCGAGGGAAGGAGAAAACCGAGATAAACTCTGAACTTTATAGTGAGCCCCTGGACAAATTATGAACCTAATCCATCAAATAGAGGTGGGGAAAGCAAAGCCAGAAGACACTTGCTAATATATATATATATAATTATCTAAATGAGCTATTTCTTTAATACTGTTTCTAAACGACCTTCATGTGTAGGCACTATGTTTCATACTAAAGGGCAGGAAAGTGTAGAGACTGACCTCATAAGGATAAAATCCAAGGGACAGATTTTGGAGGTTCCCAAAAGATGGAGGGCAAGTTTGTGAAGATGAAGCAATGATCCAGAACAGGGACCCTCAGACTACGGCCCATGGGCCACAAGCAGCCCACCGAGGACATTTATCCCGCTCACAGGGTGTTTTTGCTGCCACCACTATCCTGATTAGTAGTCAGCTCATTCCAGGCCCGCAGTGAATTTGTTCATAGTTTTTTTTTTCTTTTTAAGAACTATAGTCCTGCCCTCCAACAGTCTGAGGGAATTGGCCCCCTGTTTAAAAAAGTTTGAGGACTCCTGGTAGAAGCTTGACAGATATTGTCTTGCATGTAAGAGAGGATAGAGGCCCATAAAAAAGAGAACCGAAATCCAGGGCACATAGGGCACATAGGGGTGAGATGTAACATAGTGGGTGGGGAGGTTTGATAAGCAGTTTGAACTGCTAAATGCAGAAGTGAAATGTAAACCTCTCTCACAATGAAGCATTCATCCAAAAAAAAAAAAAAAAGAACAAGGGAGTTAGGTTTCATGTCAACTTGGCTGCACTAAGGTACTCTGTAGTAAAGGATGGAGTGCATTGCCTTCCTCAGGGCATAGCCTGATGATGTTTCCTTGGGGGAGGGTGGTGGTGGTGGTGGTGGTGGTGGTGGTGGTGGTCTATGTCTCATGCACCTGTGTATGTGTGTATGTGTATATATATCTCCTGGAAGATATATAAATACCCATACATACCCTCACATTGGAGGACTGCTCTCTCCTTTTACTTGCTGGCCTGGATCCCACATCTGACTTCTTGGGGCTTGTGCTGGTGGTCTGCCATGTTGCTCCCCATCCTTGGGAGTTGTGGGTAGCCTGACATGTGGCTTACCGACCTTGGATTCATTAGTCTCAGCTTCCTGATTCTGGGTTCATCTTTCTGTTTCTGGGTTCATTAGCCTGGAAGTCAGTCTGGAAGGGCTTCCCACTTGGCATCAGACTCATGGACTTGAACAGGATTGGCTTGCACCCTTTATGCAGCTGAGTGGGCTTCTCTCTTGATGTTTCTTCTTGATACATGTTTCACTAGTTCTTCTCCTCTAGACAGTCCATCTTTGCCCAAGGAGTCACTAATATAAAGTAATGGGTTTCAGCATCAGCTGCATGTCAGAGTAATTGGAGTATATTTGTTAAAATGCAGGTGCTAACCCTTCTGAAGTCTAAACCCACAAAATTTGAGCCTAGTGATTCTTTTAGACTTTCATGTGCTTATTTTAAGTGTGTCTGATTGATCCTTTAATAAAAGTTGATCCACTGTCAAAGGAGGAGCTTGGATTCACTGGTATGTAGGTTCTTTCTCAAGCCATGGGCACAGGCATCCCTCAAACCATTCACATACTTTTGGAGATGGACGTTAGGTGGCACGGTTAGTTGCAACATTTAGGGGCTCACAAAAGAAGAAGAATAAGTTGTGGAGATCTGGGCTGAGCCCAAGCTGCAGGAAGGACTTAAAGAAGCTGACTCTTCATCCAGAGTAGAAATTCCCTGCTCTGTTTCTGAGGCAGCATATCTTTCCAGGAGCAGAAAGTCTCATCTTTCTCTCTTGGAGTAGCTACTGGTTTCGAACTTCTGACTTTATTAATAGCAGCACAACACATAACGCACTATGCCATCCTCATCCCTTCGTGTTACTATCAGCAAATCACCCAGAACCTCGCTGCCACTGAGTCCATGCTGACTCAATGTAGAGCAGGCTAGATTTGCGCCAGTGCGTTTTTGAGACGGTAACTGTTCACAGGAGTAGAAAGCTCTGTCATTCTCTGTAGAATTGCTGGTGGTTTTGAACTGCCGACCTTGTGCACTGCAGCCCAGCAGGTAGCTGCTGGGCTATGAGGGCTTCATCAGTATACCTCAAAGAAATGGACGGAATGGCTGCATTTTCAATGTAGAGCCTTAGCTCTTTCTTCCAATTCCGTCTTCGTCCGGAAGCTCTGCTGGAACATGGTTAAGGGCACAGCGCCCAGCTGACCTCCATTCAGGTGGCGTTGACTGCTTATGAAGTACCCTGACCCCCAATCACACGAGTCACCCTCATCGACGCTGTGGGTGCTGTCTGCTGCCAGCAGTGCTCCTTCCCTCTACTTTTTATGAGTCCCTGACTATGGCGGTCATGTACTTGATGTCAATTTCATGATTGGGAGTGTAGGGGTGGAGTCCAGCCTGCCAATCTGGATATAGTCAATGAGGCCCCGTGTGAGCATGCCTTGCTCCTGAGAATTCTGGGAAGTCTCGCGGTATTTCCCAATTCGAGAAGAGAGACTTGACTCAGTTCCTTGGAGACGAACTACTGACAAGATGAAATGACAACATGCTGATCAATCCTGATTCCTGGAGATAGGAGGAGCTAGAGGAAAAGCCACATGGGCTTGCCCTGATGGAACCAAGCTTCTGGGGCTGGAGAAGCCACGTGGAGACTCCTGCCAGTGCTGAGATACTTGGGAGGCCAAGTTACCTGGACTAACACACTTATTCACTCCACAATAATTCATACAAAGAGTTCTTGACTTTGGAGTCAGCCACAGTTTAGTTAAAGTTCTAGCTCGGCCCTCTGCTAGCTTTTGTGAACATCATTTTACTTATATTAGCTTCCTGTACTCAACTTTCAATGGGAGATGGGGTGGAGTGTGTGTGGGGGGGGGGGGGAGATCTTCCTTCCATCAGACTGTGGGACTTAATAGAGTAAAACAGGTAAAGCAGTTGGCCATATGCTTGGTACATAGTGATTGCTCAATTAATGACCACAATTTTTATACTTTCATTACTAAATTTTATACTAGTAAATATTTCGATCAAATTATATGCAAGACAATATGTATTGATGGGATCCACAGGAATTTAATAATTATCTAAATTTTTAATACTTAAATGAGATTTGGAATAGCACCTTGTTAATAAACTTATAATACTTCATTATTAGTGTTTTTTTCAGCCTCCTACCCCCCTGCACTCCCACAAGTTCTTTATGCTGATCTGCGAGTGAGTAGATTTTCAGAATCAAGGATTGGTTTTGATAGTGTTGGGCAGCCGAAGAGGCACTTTGGGAACTTAGGACCTTACTGATATTCTGGTGACTTTTTTTTTTGGGGGGGGGAGGGGGCATCACTGCTTTCCGGTGGTGGGAGTAGGAGGCCCAGCCCCACTGCTGGAATTGAACCTCCGTCCCAGTGGGCCACAGTCCCACGCACAACCACTACGCCACCGAGGCTCAGCCCTCTGGTGACTTTTTAAAGCAATCATTACTTGAGAATTGGTAGGATTGAGCGGCACCAGGCTGCTAACTGCAATGTTATAAGTTCAAAACCACCAGTGTTTTGGAGAAAGACGGGACTTTCCTACTCTTGTAAAGAGTTCCTGTTTCAGAAACTCACTGGGATGATTCTATCCTGTCCTGTAAGGTCACTAAGAGTTGGCATTGGCCCCAAAACAGTGAGTGAGTGTGGAAGGGGAGGTGGGGGAAAAGTCCCTGGGTGGTGTCCATGGTTAAAGGCCTTGTCTGATAATAAAAATGTTGATGGTTCAAATCCACTCAAAGGCACTTCTGAAGAAATGCCCAGTGATCTACTTTGGAAAAAATCAACCATTGAAAACTCCGTGGAGCCCGGTTCTCCTCAGAGACTCATGCATTGCCATTTGAGTCTGAGTAGATAACAGCTGACTTGCTTTTGAGTCACTGGTTCACTGCTAACTGCAAATCAGCAGTTCAAATCCAACAGCTGTTCCCTGGGCAAAATATGAGGCTTCCTAATCGTATATGGAATTCCAGTCTTGGAAGCCCTGCAGGATAATTCTCCTCTGACATTTAAGGTTACTGTGAGTCGGGAGGGAATGAGTGGCCATGAGTTTGGTTTTTTGATGTTTGGCATGCACCAAAACAGACTCCAGGACAAGGAGATGTGTGTCTGTGTGTGTGCGCACTATGTACTGTAAGTGGGTGGGGCATGGGTGAATTATTGCCTACAATGCATGTTAATAATAAGAGAACCTGGGAACAATCTTCAGGCAGTGCCTTTGTAAGCACATGCCTGCAGCAAGGTCAGGGAATAGGCTCAGTGTTGGTGGAAGCAGCGTGCGTTTGTTTAGACTGAGCCTGACAGATGCAGTGTCTGTAAGCATCATGGACATCCCTGTGACAGCCTGCAGAAACCCGCTTTCCTGTGTTGCAGATTGCTAGGAAATTGAGTAAGATCTCCTGAGAAATTCGACCCCAGGCTCTCCCTCCAGACAAGGCACATTAGTGAAGAGGTGGGAGCGGCTCTGAAGGACTCTGGGAGTGAGCTGCCTTTCCCAATAGCAGTACAGTGGCCTGGGCATAGAATGATCCAGGTAGGGCAGGTCATGAAAAATGTAGGAATTTCCTGCCTCCTTGCTGACATCCCACCACCATCCCCCCAAAAAAGCAAAAAAGAGGGAGGCTTGCATGAACATTCTCCTCCCAAACCTTAATGAGTATCACTCCATGCTGACTTAGGGGAGGTGGAGGGACCCTTGTCGATTAGTGTTTACCCATTAGACAAGTAGGAAAGGTCGGCCACTTGAAGTCTGCAACCTGCTCCTGGGGGAAAAGGAGGGGTTTTTCGATTCTCATAGACAGTTGTAGTGTCAGAAACTCACACAGGCAGCTCGACTCTGTGTCATAGATGCACCGAGAGTCAGCATTGACTCAACGGCAGTGGGCTTTTGTTTTGCCTTTTGGGAGAGGGTTGAGTCACGTGGAAATTGAACAGTGGTTCTCAGGTCCAGCTCTCGAGGGAACTCCTGTGCAGGGTATTTAAAAAGCAAAGAAAGAATCTCTCCCTCCACTGGGCACTGGGTTTCAGTGCCACTGGAATGGAAAGAGTACATCCTGACACAAAGGCAAACGGAAGAGTGAACCCAATTGTTCTTTGGGACCCCGGGTGTCTCATAGACCCAGTGAGGTCTTTGACCTTTTGAGTTGGCTGAACTCTTTCCCTTCCTATTGTGGACCTAGGTCCACTGGGCACACAACTGGATTTCCCTGTGTGGGGGAGACAGCTGCTCTTTCTGGGAGTGAGGGGCTTGAGTTCCCCATCCACATCCTGGGGATTGTTCTTTTTTAAAACCCGGGGGCCTCACGCTTTAAGTAGAAATGTATGTATGGTGGTGCTTTCCCAGTGGATATTGTGTTTAAACCATAATAATACACTTCTTTCACAAGAGAGCAGGAACTGGGCAGGATGGACAGAAACTTTTGGAATAAGCCATGTGTTTCACATTTAAGGTCTCTAAGTCAGTCCTTCCCTTGTGTGCTCAAAACCATAATTTCGAGATCTCTTTCTCATGTAAAAAGCAGAAAGCAATTTAAAAAAAATGTTTTTTCGATAGGCGTGGTCATAAAAGCCCCATAGATGGATCCTTTGGTTGGGAGACAACTTCATCTGTATCTTTTTATGGGAGACTTGGAGGTGGCTTTTTGCTACATCTCTTGCTCAGTTCAATGCATCTTTCCCCTCCCTGAGCTTCATGCCCAAGCATGATAACTCCCTCATGCCTTGGGCACATCTCAAGGTTTTTTGTTTTTTTTGCAAATGGCAACCGCAGTAGAAACAAAAACTGGTTGAGTGGCGTGAAGTGTATTTCAGGAACATCCTAGAGGGTCTGTTCAGAGGCACTAAATTCCCAAGATTTCGCTGACATTTATCGTTCTGCTTGAAATTATTAAATGTCTTTCAGAGCACGTGATGCCTTGCTTTGCATAGTGTGACATATCTGTCCTCTTTTAAATGCATAGGAATTGGCAACAATCTCATTTCACTGGTGGGTTTGCTGGCGCATTATCGCAAGACAGCCCAGATGATTGATGAGTGCTCTTCAGGTAGGGAAAGACTGCCAGCTTGGTTTGCCTGTTGTCTTTCCCAGAGTTTTGCTTCTGAAATTTTTGATCTCAGCTAAGCATAATCCCTTTTCATGCTAGCAGCCATCAGCCCGTTCTAGGGGATTTCAAAATTGCCATTTCCCAATCATCTTTCTCCCAGCATCGGCGTTTTTATTTAACATCAGGTCACTCTCCTTCTGTGTTCGCCTCATCTTCATCATGATCAAAGAGATCAGCTACCAACATTTGGCCTGGAGAAGCCAGGGCATCATAATTCTGGTCTAGTATTGAGGTGAGAGTGACCCTAGGGGGAACCCCAACTCTGGGAAGTGGTCACAGTAAAAGCAGCAGTCACATACAGCCTGAGCAACTGGTGAGACTGGTCAATATAAGAATTACTGCAACAATACTCGTTTCTCCCCTTGTATTCTTTCAATCGTGCTTGCTTTGATGTGTCCTAAAATTTGCTTTAGAGATAGTTAGCCGTTTTTGAGAGAACAACTTGCCTCATCCTGGATGGGCAGGTCAAGAGATGGAGCTAAGCCAGCTCATCAGAGATACTAATTTTCAAGTCCTTTCGTTGCAAGAAAACATGTGGGCGTCGTATCCTCGGAGGATGGAACAGTACTCGTTCAGGGGTAGAACTCCCCTCTGCTCCCTGGAGGAGCTACGTTTGATTCTCAGCCAACGCAGTTCAGGATCAGCCACCACCCATCTAGCAATGGAGGTTTGTATGCTGCTCGGATGCTGGGCTGGTTTTGATGGAGCTTGTAGGCCAGTGGTTCTCTACCTTCCTACTTCTGCAACCCTTTCATCTCGCTCCTCATGCTGTGGTGACCCGTCAACTATAAAATTATTCTCATGGCTCCTTCATCACTGTGAGTTTGCTACTGTTATGAATTGGGTGACCCCTGCAAGAGAGTCCTTCGACTCCCAAAGAAGTCACAATGCTCAGGTTGAGAACTGCTATTCGAGACTAAGGTGGATATGTTAGGCTAGTTTGTCTTGACAAATGAATCCAGCGACACTCATCTCTGTAGAAGAAAGAGCTTTGCATCAAGAAATATTTAAATGTCAACAAGGCCTGCTCACTTGGTTTAACTCTCATGCATAAGTCTGATGCTAGTTCATAAGTCCCTTCTCAGACTCCAATAAGCTGGCAACTTGGAATGGTGAACCTAGTAGCAAGAAGATCCCAGGCCAGTGGGTACAGAAGTCCACAGATCCAGAACTGGTGCACACATGGCAGGGCGCCGACGATGCTCAGGGTGGGCAGCAGAGATCCAGCAAACAGGAAGGTCAAGCCGCCAAAAGAGTGCCCATCTCTGTTTGTCTTGTTCTTATACAAAATTCTTGTGCTATCCAGGAGGTGTCATCAGGCTGTGACTTGATGGATGGGTTTGGCTCCACCCCTAGCCAGCAGTGTCTAGTTCCCATAATTCCACCTATCACAATGGAGCAGGGGAAAGGCTATGGATCGCATGGGTCTGGTCTCGTGATGTGTGGGGACACTGTGAATCCTGTGCTGTCACAACCATGATCAAAGTCCCAAGAGAGGCAAGGAGCATGCTTCTGGAAGAACATTAATGATATTTAACTTTGCATTTCTTTGCAAAGTTTGCATCTATTAACTTTGCATCTAACTTTGCATTTTACTTCCAACACCTCCCTCCCTCCCTAGTATTTTCAGAGGTAATTTGTTAGATAAGAAACTGTACCTTCTTCAGGGTAGCAGATAAATCCTTTCCGTGGGTCCTTCCCCGTTCAATATCAGATAATACTTAGGGGATTGGTGGAATACACATTGTTGCCCACTGTGTGTTGGATGGACTGCATCTCCCTTGTTGTTTGGGTTTAGAGGAATTCTCGCCATTGCGAATAGTTTGGTGGTCAGATATGCAGAGCAAACAACCATTTTTATCCAGAGGTAGTACCATCATTAACTGGATGCCAGTGAATTCAGATAAAAGGAATTACACTGTTGCTGGCATGGATTTGTGGATTCCATGTCATGTAAGTTATGGCAGTCACCAGGCATTGCCTCTGCTGTTTGGGGTACTTAAAGGTCATGTGAGTAACTCCATCCGAAGACTTGGAAATCCAGAGCATAGGTATCTCTTTGATTTTGTGCTTGTATACATCTTTCTCCCTCCACCTCCATCCTTTTTTTGGATACACTGCTCTTGGTGGCTCTGAGCCTCACTGAGTTAAAAGAGTTTAAGTTTTGTTTTTTATTTCAGAAAGAGCAGAAAATAGTTCAATTTTAGTTCAGCAGCATTTTTGGTTGGTTGCAAATAATCCCTTATTGGGTGGTGATGGAAGTGGGAGAACTTTGAGCAAGTTAGGGATAGGGGAGGAGTAGACAGAAGGAGGAGGAGGATGTGGGGGCTGGGAAAGAGGAGGAGGAGGAGAGATGGTTAAGTATGAGTAAATACATTTCCTGTTTCCCACAGCTTGGTTAGAATCTAACATCAAAACTAAAGATGAAATTAATTCATTTTCTTTCTGGGATGGCCTGTTTGACTGACAAGTCCTCACCCCATCTAATAATTCCCACTGCTCAGGACTCTCTGGTGGAACATTACAGCTAATCTTTCCACAACAGATGAGCAGATGGGTGTCTGTCCCTCCTACTGGACTTTTGCCCTGTCGACCTCCTTTTAGCGCGTGGTGGTCATGGAGAAGGAAGAGTCAGAAGCAATACAGTAAGGTTTCCAACATAGACTCACTGATTTGGAATTAGGAATTGGCCCAACTGGATTTTGTCTTCTTTTCATTTGGAGAGAACAGAAGTCGTGGGAAGTGGGTTAGAGATGAGAAAATTGCATGATCTTATAGCAAGAATATGTGACATCTATCATTTCATTAAATTCATTTCATCATACTGTTAAAATACTTGAAATGCCTTAAAATAACCCAAAACATAACAGTTGTTCTCATTTTAGCTAAGAACATTAAAATCTTATTTTGATACTTCATACATTTCAACCCAATTCACAGTGGTTGTTTTCTTTTTTTTTAATGACAGGATTTAATCACAAAGGTCTTCAGACAATCATTGTGAGTCCATTTGTATTGAATCTGCACTAGAGAAGAAATAGTACTATTTAAAAATAAGTACCAACTATCATTGGTCTTCGATGAATTCAACCTAAACTTGGAATCTTGTTGTGAGTTTAAAAACAAACAATTAATTAAATGTGGCATCAGCATCTATTCAGTCATTTGAGAATGGTGTGTGACTTTTTTTATAGTTTTATTGGGGGCGTGAGTGGGCTTTTACAAGAAGAAAATTCATGGGTCATGTTCACACGGAGAGGGTGTGTTTCAAAGTTTTTTTTTTTTTTTTTAAAAAGACCATTCCCTAGTACTAGTAATCATGGAGGGCAAGAATCAGGTTTCCCCATAGAACTTGCAAGGCCTGAAGTTTACAAGGAAGAAAGAAAATCCAGGAGAAGGCCAGCTGGGGACAAAGGAGCAATTCGGGGTTATGCTGCTGGTCTCATGTTGGCAGAGCTTCTGGGCAGCTGGATGAAGGCTGCACCCTGTCGTTTCGCTTTCCACTTGGACAGAAATGGAGGTGTTGGGCATAGAAGCTGGTCGGTGCCCAAAGTCAAGCGAGTGTTATGTAGTATTTCTGTTTTGCACACATTTGTCCTCACTTCCCCTTTGCTTTGCCTGCAGCCTCCAAGAGGAGGGAAAAGCATCGGAGGTACTGCTGGGGTGGGGCAACTCTTTGAGGGCAACACCCCAGGGCTTTCTAGGTTACCTCATTAGAGCGTTTCTTCGGCAGGCTGAGTTTGGGGTGGGCTGCAGCTGCCCTGGTCTGTCTGTCGTCTCCTGTTCCGTCCTCCTTTCCCACTCCAGCCAGGACAGCGGCAGCCCACTTGTTGAACTTGGAGGTCTGGCCGTTGGGGAATCCAGGGACTGTGGACAACAGCTGCAGCTCTCCGTAGAGGAGGAGGTCAGCGTATTCTTGGAAGGTGTGAGATGAGAAACCTACACCTTTCAGTTTGCTGCCCTTGTCATGTGGGCCCGAGGGGCCTCTGCGCTGGGGCGTGCTGGGGTGGAGGACGTTTATGGATGCTGGGAAGAGGTGAAAGCCTCCTGAGGTCTCTCAGAACATAAGTCAGGATCCAAGGGAGAAGACAAACCCTTTGGCTTGGGTCCTTAAGTTCGTCCCTGTGTTAATTCAAAGGACCTTGCACAGTCGTGTGGGAGGCGAGTAGGGGAGGGAGGGGTCAGTGTGGAGAGGGGTGCAGCCTGATTTGTCTTGGAGGAATAAGGCTCGTTTCTGCTGGATGTGCGGAGGCAGCAATGTGGGAAGTAGGATGTTTTCTGCTGGAGTTTATTGCAAAAACAGCCGCCCAACGCCATGCATGCCCCCCTCCCCCGTCCCCCCTTCCTTGCCCCATCCTTCTTTCTGCGGCAGAATATAACTATGCTGTAAACTCTGGCTGCGGCGAAGCATTTTAATGCTTTTGGAAACAGCAACTCTCCCTCCCACCTTTGGCATGGAACTTTTTAGTTTAAAGCTGGGGAAGGAAGGAGAACGGATAAATAAAATTTGATACAGTCATTCTAGAAATGATTTGTACCGGTCCAGAAAGGGACCAGAGTTCAGGGGTTTGCAGTCTCCAAGAGCCAAAAGAAGATAAGGTAATAAACTCGCGTTCCAAACTGGCAGGCACCAGCCGGCGCTGAAAGCGTGTGTGCCAGCGCCCTTTATTATCGTAACCTCTTGAACAGAATACGCCATCCGAAAGGAGAGCGAATGTTTCTCCCAGGCTGAGTTTATGACCCAGTTTTGGACCAAGGGCACTTAAGGGAGACACGGAGCTCGGACAGCATTGGCCAGAAGTTCTGCGCACATCGGGAACTCGGGGCTCATTAGAACCCTGAGACATTAAGCAGCAGCTGTTTGATGGTGTGAACTTTCGCATAGATGATTTCAGAAGGCGAACTCTCCATGGACCTCTGTTGGCACAGTGGTTCCCTCCTGGCGGGGCTTCAGCCTTCATCGGAGGCCTAGTTTCACTTGGGGTGGGAGGACATTGAGCCAAACCTGGAAATGACCTCACGGGGCCTGCCGCTGTGGGCTGAGCCTCACCCAGGGAGCTCTCCCAGAGGGCTGCACAGGGCAAACCCCATGTCCTGGAGGGTCTTTGAGCCTCAGCCGCCTTTGTGGATGGTCCCAGCCTTCAGACCTGGAGTCACCAAAGAACGTAGAAAGCACAAGGGGCTGAAAGCGAGAGAAATGTTTTCGCTGCCCTTTCCTGCTCTCATAAACTGCACGCTTGGTCTCCCTTCTCATTCCTGCTTTTCAGTGAACTTTTGGACCCTCTCTCCACCCTCCCTCCCCTTTGCGCTCCGTGCAGTCTGTACTCTGCCTTCTCATTCCAAACACGTGGGAATACATTCTCCAGCAGATAGGATGAAAAGTGAAGGAAAATCTGCCCAACATTGCCCATTCAGGAGATCTGGTGGCACAAGAGCTAAGTGCTGGGATGATTACCCAAAGGTTGGTGATTCGAGCACAACTTCAGGGGAATGACCTGAGTGACAGTCATGTAATCTCGTGTCATTTTGAGGATTAAGAGTGTAGGGGTACAGCCTGTCAATCTGAAGATCGCCAATGAGATCTCTGTGTGGGCATTGCTTTTTCCTGAGTATTCTGGGAAATTTGGCCATATTTCTCCCTTGGAGGTGAGAGCCTCACTCCTCAGTCCTGTGGAGATGCTCTACTGACAAGACACAAGGCTAGGTCCTTGTGAGACATCCTGGAGGAGAAGCAACATGGGCTGACCCTGATGGAACCAGACTTCTGAAGCCAGAAAAGCCATGTAGACTCCTGTCAGGGCTGAGATGGTTGAGAAGCCACAGAGAGGTCCCTGCCAGCACTGAGATGTTTCTCTCCACACTCGTTACACAAGACTCTGCACCCACTGGCCTGTGATTTTCCTGATGTCATTGCATGTGCTTCATGAGACTGATGAGGACTTATGGATTGTTAGTGGACATACGGGCTAATAATGGACTTATGATTTTGAACTGGACTGGGCTTGGATGTTTTCTCAAGGTTCAATTTCTCTTGTCTATAAACCTCTTTCTGATACACGTGAGTGTCTATGGATTTATTTCACTGACACAACTAACACCAAGGAAACCCAGTGGACAGTTCTGCACCGTCCTGTGCAGTTGCTTGACCTCAGAATTATCTCCAGGACACCTAGTGACCACGAAGTCCACGTCCACAAATGGTGCAGGCTGTTGGTTCTGGTCAGATTCCTGCTTTCTCCTTTCTTTCTTCTTGCTACTTGCTCCCTTTACTCTATTTTATTTTTATTTGGCCCACCCATGTTCCCTTTCATAGAAGTACTGAACACAGAATGAGTTAGACATGTTCTAAAGAGGTAAAACCCATTTCTCTAAGGAGAGCCCATTGAGGGTCCAAGTTATGCTATAAACTACCTAGGAAATGACAGAATTCAAGGTACCATTAATTAGCAATTCATGGATCATTTCTAATAAATATTACTTGAAAATTAAAGTTGTACAATGACTTTCATATTCATAGTATACATTTTAAAGGGTGCATACCTTATATGTCTTTACATCTCTTTTTAAATTAATAGACACATGATAGCACTATTTTAAAAAATATGTTTAAAGCGCAGAAGAAACCCCCTAGTGCTGGGCACCGAGGAGGAAGATGAGAAAATTATTGAAAAGCAGGCACTAAAGTAGCCTATGACAGTTATAGAACATCAGGCAAATGCTATCATATAGGAAAATATCCAATATTCAGACTGTTTAAGGAGTATTTAAAATTTAATTTGCCACAGACAATGTAAAAGAAAAATATAAGGCTGCACACTTATGATCATTCATGTAAAAACACAACAGCGTTAACTATTTAAATATAGATTATGAACATTTAGGATTATTATATTTTTATGCTCTCCCCTTCAGTGTCTATAAGGAGAAGTAAATCTTTTATAATGGGGACATCTAGTCTGTATAGAATACTTGGGTAAGCCAACCATAAGCTTTTATCTGTCTTTAACAATGTCCCTTGTCTGGGTCAGTGGGCATGTGGTTGAGTGCATTCTGTCTCATGTCCACCCTGTCTGTGCCCTCCAGGGTCCAACAGTGTCCTGGGTTTTCGTGCCTGGCGTCCATCAGAGGCAGCTCCCCAGGCCTCTCTTTCAGGCTGCCATTGCATGGGTTTGAACAACCAGGTTTCAGGTTAGTAGTCGAGTGCTTAACTTGCAAAACACCCAACAAGGGGTTTCTGTTCCTGTTTCTCAGGCTTCCGGGTGACTCCCAGGGTTTTGGGGGACAAGCCTGGGTATTTCCTGCTGTATTTCTTCCCGAATCTCTAGTGTAAGAAATCAGCATTTCTTGCCAATTTTCACAGGCTCCATTGCCTCTGTTTTTTGATCAGCATCTCCCCTTCCTCCCCCTTCCCCACCGCTTTTGTTCTGAGCTTACAGTATGTTTCAGTGTTTCCTGGGGGCTCTTGCTCTCTGACCTGTCCACTGCTCCCTGACCCGCTTTTACAACATTGCTGTTCTGCCTTCTCTTTTCACTAGCAGACTCCCGAGGTCCTTTATTGCAAATGACTCATAATCAGGGAACAACAAGTCGCTATTAAAGTTAATCGTGCTTCTGAGGGACCCCGCTTGTGGCCATAAACTGTGCAACTAGGCATGAGCCATTGCCGTTTGCAATACAGTGCGTTAATTGTTCAGAGATGTCTATAAAAATAGAGGAGGGCAGATTAAAATCGCATACGAGCCACGGAGACTTCTTTTTTTCTGACCCAATTGGCGCTCCCAGGAAAGGGCTTTTCGAGTTGGCATGCAAGTGGGAACTGGAAGCATGGCAGACAGGAAGGATGGGGCGGAATCTGACACATAGCACCATATCTGGATGGAGAGAACATTTTGCTCAGTCATGGGTCACCCAACTTGGCTAACTGAATGAATTCTACCAGCTAGTGATCCGTCTTAGCTCTGTGCTTCACCTGCAGTCACTTTTATACCACTCACATCAGGAAAACAAAATCAGAACTCCTTAAGTTCATTCTTCCTCCTCCCTCCCTTTTAAGAAGAAAAGAACATGTACGGGACATGAAAATCCTATGACGAAAACCCCAGGCTCCATGCATTCCCCAATGGCAACATATGGTCGTATAATATCTCAGGTTTATGTTTCTATTTCCTGCCTATATCTACACTTCTTATACTAAAAAAAAAAAAAAAAAAAAAGAACCAACATTTTATTGAGGGCTCTTAAAGTTCTTGTAACAATCTATACATCAATTGTCCAAGCACATTTGTACATGTGTTGCAACCATACTTTTCAAAACATGTTTGTTCTACTTGAGCCCTTGGTATCAGCTCATTTTTCACCTTCCTCCCTCACACTTCCCCCCTCATGAACCCTTGAAAATTTATAAATTCTTTTTATGTTTCCATGTCTTTCCGGGACCAATGTCTGTCTTCACTCACTTTTCTGTTGTCCGTAGATTATTGCCATCAATTCCCCTTTCTCCCACCACCCCTCCCTTGCCCTCCTGGTATTGCTACTTCCATTTGGACTTGAGGGATCTATCTGTCCTGAAGTCTCTGTGTTTATCTGTACCAGTGTACATGTTCTAGTCCAGCTGGATTAGCATGGTAGAATTGGGTTCATGATAGAGGGAAAGTTAAAAAACTAGAAGGGGCTGAGCCCCAGTGGCGTAAGTGGTTGAGTGAGGGACTGCGGCCCGTGGGCTTCGTGGTTCAAATCCAGCGGTGGCTCTCAGGAGCAGGGCTGGGTAGCTCCCACAACCACCAGAGGGCAGGGATTGCCCACCCCCCCCCCAAAAAAAAAAACTAGAGGAGAGTTGTATGTTTCACCAGTGCGATACTGACTGACTCTCCTCTTCCTTGTGACCTTTCAATAAGGCGCTGTCCAATTGAATATAGATTTGCTTTGCATCTCCACTCCCCACTCACCCTCATTCCCATTGATATGATTTCTTGTTCTGGGTCTTGATTCCTGATACTCGATCCCATGGACACCTCATAATCACACAGACTGGTGTGCTTGTTCCATGTGGACTTTGTTTGCTTCTCAGCTAGATGCCATTTGTTTACCTTCAAGACTTTAAGGATCCAGATGCTATAGCTTTTGATAGCTGGGCACTATCAGCTTTGTTCACTACATTTACTTATGCACCCACTTTGTCTTCAGCGATCGTGTCAGGAAGGTGAGCATCGTGGGATGCCAGTTTAATAGAACAAAGTATTTTTGCAGTGAGGTAGTACTTGAGTGGAGGCCCAATGTCCATCTGCTACAGTAGTTCTAAACCTATAAATATATGCACATAGATCTATTTCCTCATCTTCATTATAAATATATTTACATATATGCATGCCTTTATTTACCTCTATAAATGCCCTTTGCCTCCTATTTCTTTCCTCTATTTCCTTTTACTTTCCTCTTGTCTCACTATCATGCTCAGCCTTCATTTGGGTTTCAATAATTCCTATCAGTTACACTGCCCTTGATCAAACCCTACCAGGCCTCTAATACCCTCTTCACCACCGATTTTAGATCACTTGTTCCCTTGTCTCTGGGTTTGTTAACACCCACTTCCTTTGCCCTGATTCCCCTTTCCCTTGTCTCCCCCTCCCCCACCCCCACCGCAAAACACCTGTGCAGTTGTTCTCCCATCTGTATTGCTTATCCCAGCTATCTTATCTAGGTAGATATGGAGAGATAATAATAAGCAAAACAACAACAACATAAAACCAACAACAACAAAAGAAAAGCTTATAAATAGTTTGTGGTCTGTTTTTTGACCTTTAGGAGTGTTTTCTGGTTGATTCTGATGGGGTGCTATGCCCTGGCCCCAAAGTCTATTTTTAGTATTCCCTGGGGACTTCATTGTTCTGTTCCTCTTGCTGTTCTTTTGCAACCATCCCTAGGCCCCTTCTTTCCTCCTCATCCTTAAATCCTGTCACCCATGATAAGGTTGACCGTCAATAGTTATTTGAGGATATTCTGTAGTTTTTATGTCTTTCATTTTGAGCAATGCTTAATTTGGTTAAAATTCTGTAAGAGTGGCCATTGCTAGTTAAGCTTGGGTGTATCTGTTACATCCTAATGGATAAGTGAATGTTTAGGGCTGATTAAAGAATTCTGGCCAGAAGTAAGAGACCCCACATAATATACGTGGCTAACATGCTTAATTGCTAACCAAACAACTGGTGGTTTGAATCAATCCATAGGTATAGCAGAAGAAAGGCCTGACAACTCCTTTGAAGATTCTGCCATTGAAACCATAGATACTAAAATTCTTCCCTGAAACACATGGGGGTGCATGAGTTAATTCAACTCAATGACATCTAATTTTGGTGTAAAGAACCTATGGTCCATTTCAATTGAGTTCTATCAAACATGTACATAAATTGGAACAATGAAGTACAATTCTTATTTAATGTCAGTTTTTTTAATGTCAGTTTTGTTACATGTACATCTTAGTCTATAGGGTACCTCACTATGTATAAAAAACCCATAAAGAAACTTTGAGATACACTGAAACATCTTTATCTTCCCCATTAGCCAGAAAGCCAGACCTATGGTCCATTGAGTCTCTTTTGCTGGGACAGAGTAAAACTTCTCCTGAGGGAGTCTAGGCCTTCATGGGAGCAAACCCGCACATCTTTCTCTTGGTGAATTTGAACCGCTGACCAGCATTTAACCCATGGTACCCAGGGCTCCTATAACATAGTAATACAGTAACAATAACAACAATAATACTGTTTTGATGTATGTTGTTAATAATCTGGAAACTGTCTGTACTTTGTTTTGTTTCCATGATTGAGGGGCTTCCTAGGGAAGTTAGCAGGTTACAATTCAATTGAGAAAGCTCACAATACAGAATATTGCCCGAGCAGGCCAAAAGCTGGACCAAGAGGCTGAGGAGCAGAGAGAGGTCCAGCCTACAGGTCCAGCAGCGAAGAAACCATTCTGACTGAACAACTGAATTTTGTTTTCATGTCTAGAAGAGAAGGTATGCAACATCAGTTACTAACGAGGTGAACTGCATGGGTAATCCTCCCCTGAAATGGGTTTGCTTAGCTGATTGAGAGAGGGAGTTTTGGAGAACCACTGTGGCTCATTCTAGAGAATTTGTGCCATGCAAGCGTACTGCATTCTACTTTTGGGAAAAGAAATGCCCTTTGTGTGAAATGAGAACTGAAATATACTCGAGACAGTAGAATGGGCAATGAAGAAAGTTCCTTTGACATTGCTAATAAGTGTGAAGTTCAAAGATTCAGAACAGAGTCTGTTCCAAGGACTTTCTGACCTCCTGCTCACCACAAGGTCAGCAGGTCAAAGTCCTCAGCCCCTCTGTAGGAGAAAGTTTGACAATTTTGGGAACCCACAGGGGCAATTCTACCCTGTCCCATAGGGTCACTATGAGTCAGAATTGACTTGATGGCAGTGAAGTGTTTTGCGATTTTTTTTAAAGGAACAATCCATCCAGTAGTTCTATCTTGAATTTCTGTAAGTACCCTGTTGATGTACTGCTGCTACTTTATAAAAAACTTTTATTGAGTTGATCATATTTTAAAAGTTTGTGCAAATATCACCACAATCAATTTTAGAACATATTCTACTTTCTTATACTCATTATTATTACCTCACATTCCACTCCCCCAAGAAGATATTAATATGACCACTTTCTTTATAGATCTGCCTACCTTGGGCTTCATACAGAGAAAAACATGCCTAACACCAAAAATCCTTGAAACATAAGGATGAGAGAAAAGCCCCAATCAGAAAGAATGCAGGAATTTTTAGAAACCATATTTTAAAATATGTCAAAAGACAGAACCAGTGATAAAGTGTTATATTATTACCTAACTCTATCAGCATTAATCCAAGTTCCAGTGTACTCAGAGGAGATATTCCAGAGACTTAATCTATATGGGAACACTACAAATGGGTTATAAGCTTTGATGGTCATTCATAGCCTTCTGAAAACTGGGTACTCAGAATTTAAGCTCTGATACCATTCCCTCTTCCAAGCTTGCATTTAATTATTTACAATCCTTGGATCACACCAGTTGGTGTGCTTCTTGTGTGTGGACTTACCTGGTGCCTCATTTAGATGGTTGCTTGTTTTAAAACAAACCTTTAACCCCATATGCTATTCTTTCTGATATCTGGGTACCACCACTTTTCTGCAACTGTTTTTGAATTATCTTTAGTGAAATTTTTACATGTTTGTGGTTTTAATGACATTGTTTTGTTTTGTGCATTTTGTTGCATCACCTTTCTTTGGAATGGATATAAATATGAATATCTCCACATTGATTGGACAGGTAGCTCTCCTTACACTTTTCTTGTATATATGAGTTAGCACTTCCAGTATTTCA
This sequence comes from Nesogale talazaci, assembly GCA_004026705.1. Lineage (NCBI taxonomy): Eukaryota > Metazoa > Chordata > Mammalia > Afrosoricida > Tenrecidae > Nesogale > Nesogale talazaci. The sequence continues at coordinate 111,326 of PVJH01002420.1, read as the reverse complement.
TTTACTTGTTAAAACCTATGATTTGTTATTCCTTCAGTGCCTAAAACTATGTATTTCACCAATGTCCAGTGCAGCTTGGACTTTTCTGAGCAGTACCACTCTTCTTGATCATATGCACATGCATGAAATGATTGACATTGACCAGTTCTTTTGAGTACAGTGAGTTCCTGTGTCCCTTCCATTTTATACTTCCTGGCTGTCGGTTTGTCATGACGGGACAGCTTGTGTCTTCCTGTGATTATACAAGTGATGTCACTAATATTTCAAATACCAGCAGGGTCACCCACAATGGACAAGTTTTGTTGAGGCTTCCAAAATAGAACAGTCTAACTAAAAAGAATGACCTGCTGATCCGCTTCTAAAGTAATTGGCCAGTAAAAACCTGATAAACAGCAGCATATCTTATATAGGGTTGTATAGGTTCTCCATTCTGCATGTGATTAAGGTACCTGAGCCTAAGTGAACCTGTGAATCTTGGGGCTGGTCTTCTTACTAAAGGAACAAAACATTACATTGCAATCATTCTTTCTTTATACCTTCATCCAGGTTTTAGGTAAGCTATTTTAACTCATCTGACTTGAGTGACTTCTTTTGGAGAATGAGATAGTGACACTACATGATTCTTTTCCTAAAGATACTGTGGTCCAAAGCATCATTCCAAGGGTCTAAACTCAATGGCAGTTAAGTCTTTGTGACTAGTGCCTGCACTTGGAGATCAGACATCACTTGTTCTCCAAGTCTAATTCACACATAACAACCCTATTGAAAGAGTGAGTGAAGGGGCAGCAGCACCCCCAGCACCTTCACAGGCTTAGGTGTTGCGTGCTTGGTACTCCGATTACCACTATTACATCTTAGCCAGATTTGGGCAGTAAACTCCCTTCTTGGAGTCCACATCTCCTTCTTTTTCCTTACACTTTAATTATGCTACTCCACTGCTGGTGCAAAACAGGACAGAGTTCTGCAGGAGCAACAACCTATGCTAACAACCGTAACCACAGCACAATGAGCATGCCGTGTGGCTCTTTCTGCATGTTTCAAATATGGAAAAGGGAACCCCACTCCCTAATCATTCTTCCCAAACCTTTTCTTTGTTGTAGATACCCCCAGGTCAGACTTAATGATGAGTACCCCAGGGTCAGTGGTTGTGTACTAGATTGCACACTTGGGCAGAACAGAGAAAGAAGCTCAGTCAGTCTCACCTCCTGAGGCCAAAGGGAAGGCAGCACCATAGCAAACAGTAGCTTTGAGGTGTTTGTGGGGCTGAACATGCTGCAGCTTAGTTTCTAGGGAGAGTGATTATAAACTCATAAAAAAGAGCAAAATAATAGAAAATGTTTTGAGAATAATGATGGCAACAAATGTACAAGTGTGGTTTGCATACAATGGATGGAGGGATGGATTGTGATAAGAGTTGTATAAAATGATTTTACAAAAAAGGTTAAAAAAGAGCAAAATAAAAAGTTGTCTGTGTCAATTCTGTCTTGCTCTTCCCATTTACCCTATTTTCATGTGATATCTTAACTGCTTGCTACAGACATGATGGCGGGTTCATCAGAAAGCATTTTACGATAAGGAGGCTGCTTCTTCAATCTCCCTACATTCTATGCACCTGTTTCATGCAGGATTTTCTGTTAAAGTACCAAAAACTTTCCCTGTGGTTTTATGGAAGAAATTATAATGACTTTATGTCTGGAATCAGGTTTGAATCAACTCATGTTTGCAAAAGATCTTACATTTTTTTTCATCCAGTCTCTCGCCAACATCTTACAACCATTACTTGTGACAACAAATTGCTCAAAATATATGTGTTCAAATGAACGCAATGAAGGAATGAACACCATTCTTGCTCGTTTCTCTTTCTCAAGTTAGCTAATTTACTCTTAAAAAATTAAATTTAAGCATTACTCTTGAAGCACTCAGTTAAAATAAAGTGGATGTATTTGCTTTCTTTTGAACACAGCACATTTATTATTTTCCCTTGGCCATTTATCTTAAAATTGCCCCCTCCTCTCTGGGATGATCCATCTTCCTGTTCAGTAATTTAAATGTGTTAACTGTTGGTGCAGCAGGTTATGGGTTAGGCTGCTCACTGCAATTTTAGTAATTTGAACCTACTAACGTCTCTGCAGGAGAAAAATGATGTTTTCTGCTCCTATAAAGGTTTTCAGTTTTGGAAACCAAAGAGGGAAATTCTACTCTATCTTATAGAATGACTATCTGTGATTCTCAATCAACTTGAAGGCATTGAGTTTTTGAGTGTGAATCACTGATTCAGCAGTGTGATAGGAAGGTTGCTGTTCCAACATGGGCCATGAACACATGTGAGATTAATTGAAGGGTGGAGATCTAACTGGCTCAGGGAGCTTCACCTTTCTCTCTCTTCCTCTTGGATCTTTGGACCAGTGTGCTGCCGGCTGCCTTGCTTGTTCTGTGCCTCAATTTGCAAACTGAACTACCTGTGGGATGCCTCATCAGTGGACTGTGTCACTATAAGTTGAGGTGCCTTCAAATCCTGCTTCGCCTTGCTACTGGAATATACATTTCTAGAGCCGGGGACCGTTGGACACTGTCATCTGGCTGACTGTGACCTGCCTTACTATTTGCTGCTGGATGGAGAGGCTGAATTGCTCTACCGACGACTGCCCAGTGGGCCTCAAGACTTGAAGAACTGCCAGTGTATTAGCTATCTCATGGAAGTAAGTTGCATCGAGTTATTCCTACTGCTTCTGTAAATAATTAACTTTATTTCGTGTGTGTGTGTGTGTGTTATCTGGGTCCTGCTTTTGTTTCACTAGAGAACCCTGTCAAGCACAAGAAGGAGCAGTGAATTAGTTAAGATTGGAAGTTCAAATCTGCTAGCCACTGGAAGGGAGAAAGATGAATCTGTGTACTCTCATGAAAAGGACAGCCTCCAACACCCTAAGGAGCAGTTCTTCTCTTGTCTTAAACTTTAAGAATTAAAGGGTCTCGAGGAGTCACAAACAACTTGATAGCAGTGGGCTTTTAAATTAATGAATTAATTAATGTTAACTTACTGACTCAAGGAACCCTGTTGGTGAAATGACCAAATGCATAACTGCTAGCCAGAAGGTTGATGGTTCAAACCCACCAAACATTTGCGCCTACAAAGATTACAACCAAGAAAACCCTCTGGAGGCAAAGTTCTTTTCTGCCACATGGGTTATCGTATGGGACACCTACTCCTCGTAACCTATCAATATGGACTCAAACCCTCCATGAAGTCTTCCGTGACCAGCCCCATCCACCCAGATCTTCTGCTTGCATCCCTAAGTTCTAACCACTGGTTTGAAGGACGTTAGACTCGCTTGCACTGTGTGGAATACCCAGAAGGCTGGGTGTATCCTAGGATAACGAGGACACTTGTATAGGCTGAAGGAACCAGGGAGGCTGGAGGGTGTGTAGGAAGGACTGTTCACACTCTGGACAGGCAGATTATTTGGGTGCAGTGTTGATGACACTCCAGATTCCTTGATATTTGTCGGCTTATCCATACTAAAGATTTTCTTTCAAGACGACTCCTTCAGAATCCTTTGTCTTACCCTGATTCTTAACATTGAGATTCCATTTCTTGAGATATCAGCAGGACTGTTTTTTTTTCTGTCCCCCTGGTTAAAGAGTGTTCTGTAGCCTAAGGAGGAAGGTCTTTCTGAATAGATTTTCAGCACTAAAGAAATGCTGAGTTGAAAAAAACTGTACACTCGTGGTATAGTACACTCTTTTACCTACTGAGAACAGACATCTGCTTGTCAAAAATTTTATTACAGTCAAAGGCATTTAGAGGTGTTTATAATGGAAAAGGGCAGAAGGGAAATGTGAGGGAAAGGGAGGTTTTATTTGTGTCCTCAGAAACTATCACACAATAATATCTGACTGCCAGATTCTTAATCCATGTACACATTTAAAAAATCATTTAATTGGGACCTCACACAATTCTTATCACAATCCATACAGCCATCCATTGTATGTCAAGCATATTTGCACGTTTATTGCCCTCATTCTCAAAACATTTTTTTTTACTTAAGCCCTTGACATCAGCTCATTTTCCCCCTTCTTCATCCCTCCCCCTTCCTCATGAACCCTTGATAAGTTATAAATTGTTATTATTTTTGCCATGCCTTACATTGTCTGATGTCTCTTTTCACCCACTTCCTTGTTGTCCATACCCACATATTTCTGAGCTGGAAAGTCTTACATTGTCTGAGACATACATTATATTGCTTTTTATCAATACTTATCAGGGGGATTATTTATGAATAAAATTATTCTCTGGCCTGTGGTTTAGCAACAGGGAGTGGTAGAATTTAAGAAAGATGGCTTGTGATTCTGAATGTGCACACTAATATAGGGAGCAGAAATAAAAAGGAAGGCAAGATTGACACACTTAGTAGCGTCTACAAGCTACTGGGTATAAATAATGGAATTGATAATAGGAGGGAGGTGACTTCTTGCCTTAGATGAGCTCTGGGATGGCTAGGACCTGAGAATATCAGGGCCAATCTTGTTTGGCAGCAAGACTAAAAAATCCTGCAACTCGTGTGCATGTGTGTGTGTGTGTGTGTGTGTGTGTGTGTGTGTAAATGTCCTTTCTAAAAAAATAATACAATAAAATACATAGTGTAACAGTCTTTTTGACAGGAAGCAAGGAGAAGGAAATTGTGTGTCTGATTGCGATCTTCAAGTCTCTTTGCTTGACGAGTCCGATGGAGCCTCCTTAGTGTACCTGGGCAGTGTAGCATTAACCCAGGAGATCTGTTGAGAGTGGGGGACTTTTGTTGGATGTTCTCATGACCTACTGGGTCTTGCAGCTTCTGCCCAGGTGTAGAGATGCAGATAACTTGGGAGGGAAGAGCGGTCACTCTTCCTCCTCCTCTGAGCCGAGAACAAGAGAGGCAACACTTGACCTTGGACAAGAAATCTTGTAGGCCCAGATGCCCCATGCCTCGACTCTCCTGTTAGCACTTGTTTTCCTGTGATGACAGACACTTACACCATTGGGGCTCACCTTCTGGATCTTTCTGATGAGCTCCTCTACTCAGAGTCAATGACAATCTTGCTCCCACCATTGTTTTGACCTGGACCTGGAAAACGGCTCTTCTAGGTCCAACTCTTCCCCTCCACTCTTTCTCCAACTTTTCCTTCTCTTCGCATTGCTGCTTAGCCTCACTCCAGAACACTTGCACTAGATAGGAAAGTAAAAGCTGTTATGTGTGTGTGTGTGTGCTGTGTATTACAAATGTTATGAATCCAAAGCCAAAGCTCGTGACTGAAATCTTTTAACAATCCTGTTCAGCGGTACCTGGCTTCATTTCTTGGCATCATGGAGAATGCACATTTTGCTTAGATTATTGGTGAGAGAGTTCATGGCCCCAAATGGACAGTATTGGCTGTAAAAGGCTACCAATCTGACCACTACACGAAAAAGCCCCCGTCTAGCAGGTTCTTACCTCACCATGTCCCCCCAAGTGTGCAGAGAAGAATTGAACTCCAAAACATTTTTAGGTCAGGGTTTTCAGGAAGCAGATTCCCAGGCTTGCTTCAGAGATGCCTCTGGAGGGAACTGCACCCTTGAGACATCGGTGGCATCCAGAGGACACTGAATCTGACAATTATTTAACCTAAAACAAAACTGAAGAAGAAGCTCAAGATCCAAAGACAGAGTTGCTGTTGAATGCTTCTGAGCAGAGCTAGGCTCCCAGCAGCTCTATGTGGTACAGGGCTTTCTCTGCTGCAGTTGATACCAAGCCAGGTCCCAGGTCTTTCTTCTGCAGAGTCTGTGTGCGAGTTTGAACTGCCAACCTTTTGGATAGAGTCCAGGCACTTACCATGGCACCGACGGGGCTCCTACCTGAAGGCATAGTGTGGCCAAGATATGGCTACTTTCTTATCATCTCTGAGAATCTTTAGTAGGGCCAGGGAATACTTTTCAACAGTGCCTTGACTTGTCTGGTCAATTAGGTCGGACAGGTCTCTGCAGAGGAAGCTTGTGAAGAGAAAAGGGCTGAGCCCTTTTGAGTAGATAGTAACTAAGAACATCAGCAACTGGCCATCTCTCCCCTCCATTTTAATTTTTCCCAAATGAGTAAGTATTCTTTGTAGAGCAAAAATCATGATTAAGCAATCAGAACGATGTAACTCTCACTACAGGCCAAATGATCTTATGCTTTTTTCAATATATGGATCTCATAGGGATCTCTTTGATCTGAATTTCATTTGAAGTAACCTTGGCAGAAGGCTAGCTGCTCAAACCTATAAAGGCTATTTTGAACTAGAGTATAGAAAGCACATGTAATAATTAATATAACAGCAGCTTAAAGTGCCTGAGGTCAGACGTTGCTTCATTTATATTGCATGTAAACAAAGTATTAGCCAAAAGTACTTTCAGAGGGCCCTAATTATATCTGTTTTAATTTAGTCTGATTTAATGACATATTTATATGAATTTGCTTATGGTTTCTCGTTGATTGCAATTTCCTTTCACTGGGAAAGGTTTAGGGGAAAAACAACTAAAAACAAAACACCCAAATCCACTGATGTCAAGTTAATTCTGACAGAATGATTGCTCCATCGGACAGAATAGAATTAATTGTTCCATCGGGTTTCTAACGTTATAAAATTTTTTATAATAATCTTAATTTTTGTTACTGTGATTCAGATAAAGGCTTAGAGAGAAAATCAATTTTCCATTCAACAATTCACTTGTTTCATGCCTGCAATCCCCGCAAGGTACCATAACCTATCCCGCTTCTTCCCTCTGTCTCCTTTCACTGTTCTTTCTTCCCTATGTTGCCAGGGCGGCATAGTGGTGACGTGTGGGACTGTCACCCTTAGTCAGAGATTGGAAACCCCCAGCAGCTCCTGGGAAGGACACAGTTTCAGTCTCCAAATCCCACAGGGGGTCACTCGGAGTCAGCGCTGACCCTCAGGCAGTGAGTTTTCTGAATTCTTCCTCGCCTGGGCAGCATTCAGCATTTTAATCCTGGGCACACGCTGCCTTTGGATTTCAGATGGCTGCTCACGATGAAGAGTATGTTTACAAGGAAAATGTACTCAGCTTCATTCCATTCTTATGAATGTTGCCTACTGGTTTCTGACCTTCGCCCTTCATTGTGTTTTCTTTTCTAAGCCTACTTTCTTGAGCGTCAGGAAATGGGCCTCACTTTTCCCAGTCTCCTATCTGCACCAATTGATGTGACCAGGTGTTTCTTTTTGTTTTAGTGAAGCAGCGAGTCATGTTGATTATTTCAAAGGTTGAGCCATCCTTGCTTACCTGGCATGAATCCTATTAGTCGTAAAGTATTATTATTCATATTCTTATTGATGTGCTGTTGAATTTTATTGGCTAACTTTTTTTTGAGAATTTTATTCTATGTTGATGAAGAGAATCATTCTCTTTTATCATAAAGTCTTTGTACTGGGCTCTTAATCACTCGATCAGCAGCTTGAGTCTAAAAACTTCTCCTCAGGAGAAAGACAAGCTTTTCTACTAGGATAAAAATTTACATTTTCAGTAGCTCACGGTGACAGGGTTGGTAGGAGTAGAACTGATTTGATGGCAATGAGTGAGAGAGAGAGAGTGTGTGTGTGTGTGTGTGTGCGCGCGCGAGTGTGCATGATGCTTGATTTTTGTATCAGAATTGTACTTGTCTCCTAAAATGCATCCAGTGGTATTGCATAATTTTCCATATTTCTACAACAGTTGGAATAGGCTTGGTGTCAGCTCTTCTGTGAAAGTGTGGTGGAATCCAGTGTGCTTATGGATCAGTATGGACGTGCTGCTGTCATTTTGCTGGGGGCTGATTTGCTATCACTTCCTTTCTTGCTATACTTTAAAAAAAAAAAAACATTTTATTGGGGGGCTCATACAAATCTTATCACAATCCATACATCTATCCACTGTATGGCAAGCGCATCTGTACATTTGTTGCCATCATCATTCTCAAAATATTTGCTTTCTACATAAGCCCTTGTATTAGTGCCTCATTTTCCCCTCCCTGATGGACCCTTGATAATTTATACATTATTATTATTTTGCCATATCACACACTGTCTGATGTCTCCCTTCACCCACTCCCTTGTTGTCCATCTCCCAGGGAGGAAGCTATATGTAGATCCTTGTAATCGGCTCCCCCTTTCTATTCCACCTTCTCTCCACGCTTGCGTTATCGCTACTCTCACCACTGGTTCTGAAGGGATCATCTGTCCTGGATTCCCCATGTTTCCAGTTCTTATCTATACCAGTGCATATCTTCTGGTCTAGCCTGATTTGTAAGGTAGAAGTGGGATTATGATAGTGGGGGAGGGGAGAGAAAGCCTTTATGAACTACAGGAAAACAGCATGTTTCATCACTATTATACTATACCCTGACTTAGTTTCTATTCTTTTTATGGTTTTAGTCATCTTCATGATTTCCCTTTTTAATTTTGATGACAGATGTGGTATTTTTTTTTGAATGCAGAAGCTAATGATGGACTTAAACTTTTCGTTTGTGACTTTGGTGACCCTAGACGTGTGTAGTGGGGTGTCTTATCCTATCATTCCTTGAGGTAGAGAAGCTGAAGCTTGTTGCTGGTCCTTGCCACTGAGCTGGTTTCAACTTATGCAGACTCCTTGTGGGCAGAGAAGAACTGCTTTCACTGGGTCTTCTTGTCCTTGGACTGTTTAACACAGATCACCAGTCTTTAGTATTGACAAAGTTTGGGTTTGAACCACCAATCTTTCAGTAACTCCTCTGGGACTTAACCATGAGTGTCACCAACTTCTTGCCAACATATAGCATACAGAAAGCATGTGATTCAAGTTTACACTTAAACAACCCCTGAAATTTACACACAATAAAGTACACACATCTTTTTGGTGCATTTGTTGACATTTGGCAAATGAACACACTTGCATACATTATAAAATTATCCCTTCTGTTGCTTTTTAATTCCTATCCCCACTTCCTTCTCACTACACCCTTCTCACCTGTTTCCTCACCCTTGTGAATCAGTAGTTGGTTTCTATGTATCATATAAATCTGTCTTGAAAATTTATTATAGTTGGAGTCATATAGTCTGGAATCTTTGGGGATGGATGCTTTTCCCTCAATGTAATTCTTTGGCGACAGATTCACGATGAATCAGCAAGGTATACCTGTTTTACTGTTGAATGCTCTTCCATGGTATGGTTATATCAAAGTTTACTGAATAATTTATTTCATGAAGGACAGCTGGACAGTTTCTAGGTTTTGACTCTTAGGCATAAAGCTTTTTAAGAACATTGTGTTTAGGACTTTGTGTCATAATTAAATTTTCTTTCTGTGGTCTACCTTTCTGTGAGTGGTGCTGGAGAAGAATACTGAAAGAATATTGAAAGTACCATGGACTGCTACTAGGACAAACCAACCAGTCTTCAACAAAGTACAGCCTCGAGTACTCCTTGAAGATAAGACTTCATCTTACAAATGCTGGACACGTTGTCTGGATATACCAGTCCGTGGAGAAGGACATCATGTTTTATAAAGTGGAGGGGCGGTGGAACAGTGGATAACCCTCAATGACACGGAATAAAGCGGTGGCTGAAATAATGGGCTCAGACATCGGAGCAATTGTGAGGATAGTACAGGAGGGGGCAGTTTCCTTCAGTTCTGTATTGAGTGACTGTGGGTTAGAACCAACTTAATGAGAACTAACAATGATAACCTGGTTAATACATGTTTAGTTTCATCGGGATCTTTCTTAGAATAGCTCTATCTTTTATAATCCCACCTGCAATGTGTAAATGATTCTGTTTCTTTGCATCTATTGTCAACATTTGATACGGTCACTTAAATTTTTCTTTAGTCTTTCGGCTAGCTATGTGATAAGATTTCATTATATTTTCATTTTTCCTGATATCTAATTATTTCGAATGTCTTCTCCTGCGCTTCTTTGCCACTAGTATCTCTTCACGGAATTGCTGACTTTCTAACTGATTTCCTCCTTTTTCAATCTATATTTAAAAGGCAGGTTAAACAAAACACAACCTTGCCTGCCTCTGAGAGATGCTATTAGTAGCTGGATAAATAGATCCAGAAATTTAAAGAGCTGATTGTTGTAAGTGGCTGTCTTCTAACATATAGGTGAAAGAATTTGTCAGCTCTTTTTGTAGCTTTCACGACCCTCTTGTTAATATCCTGAGCTGCCAATTGCTTCCTCTCACCCTGGCTCTGGGTTCTGCCTTTCCTCTGCCCAGACTTTCTAATAGTTCTGTTTCTCTTTTCCCTGACAAGCCTGTGTGGCAGGTCCTCCTTCTTAAGTCATTTAATTCTGAAGAGTATTGATGGGTTCCTTCAACAGGTCTGGAGGACCAAAGTTCTGTGTACCGCCCCCCCCCCCCCTTGTAGAATCATTTGTGTCTGCACACAGTTCTGTACTGTTTGGTTTTTATAATTCTGCGAGTTAAGACAACATGTCAGTTTTCAGGGTTGAGGGATAAAGAAGAAGCAGCCTTGAGGCAGAAGCAGAAGACCTTTCCGATGGACTTGGTAATGTGTTTACTGGAGACTGACATGTAGGGGGCATTGGGACATTTCCCTACATGATGCAGTTTGGACCAAATAATAAGGTATAAAAGAGCCCAAGGCTTAGAGACAAAGGACCCAGCTTTGTGGCCATGTCCCACTCTTACTAGTTTAGAGACAAGGAGCTGGTCTGATGACTCAGTTGTCAAAGTGCTTGACTGCCCACTGAAAAGTGAGCTGTTGGCGTGTTGCTCAGTGAGAGAAAGGTGCTGTTCTCAGCTTCCAGGAATTGTGTAGTCTTGCACTACCACCACCAGGGGTTGGGCACTGGAGGATTTGCTTCATAGGGTTTTCTTTGCCTCCGTTTTTCATAAGTACATAGCTTGTACTCTCATCCTAGTCCTTGTTAGTCTGAAAACTCTGATGAAACCCATCCAGCAATCTAGCACTGGGCAATTCTCTGCTGTCAGTCAAGGGGTGACCACACGTGAAGTGCATTGGCTGGGAATCAAGTCTCCCTCTTTGCTTGCAAGGTAAGGACTTTAACAGCACCACTAATGCCCCTACCACTGATCTTAGTGTGGGCAATTTACATTTGTGGGATAGGATCTTGTAAAGGTTTCAAGGCTGATTTAAGAATCAGATTAAATCGAAGCCTGGATGTTTGTGAAAATGTCTTCGAAACTTTCATGTGATATGTAAATGCTAAAAGAGCCCTGGTGGCACAGTGGGTTACTCTTTGGTCTATTAACACTAAGGTCAGCAGTTCAAACCCAACAGTCATCCCTCAGGAAAAGATGAGGCTTTCTGTACCAGTTAAATTTACATCTCGGAGTCTGAATCAATGCCATTGTATGCAAATTATTTTATCAGTTGGAGGGTGATGGTAGAGAGGTGATGGTCGAAGAAGAATCACAGCTGTGAGAATTCATCCAACTCAAAGTCTTTCTTCACAATGATTTTTGGTACTATTGGGTAGTGCCAGGAAAAATAAGAGTTCTTTTAGACATTTCCTTCTCAATTCCATATGTCTTCCATTCGTACTCTTTGGACACACAGCAATGGATTGAATCAATGCCTACTTTACATTGTAATGACTCAAAAGCATGTGGTGACATTTATTAAAATTTCCCTTCATTCTGGGAGAACCAATACAATTACTTCAGGGAAACAACAGGGAGAGTCTGAATTTAATGGAAACCCAGCCAGTGATTAGATTTGGTGACAGGAAGGGGGTCAAATAAATTATGGAAAAATGAGGAAGGAAGTGACTTGAGTCATTATGCTTTTAGTTGCTGTATATTTTTACAATTCGTTCCACAGTTGGCATATTGTTTAATTCATTGCAGCTTTCAAGGGCCAATTTCAGATTAAAAGCATGGATGATTGAAACTCCGACCAAATTGTAGTTCCAGCTCCTATAAAGTGATGACTCTTTTGGTTTTTTAATCTGAAATAGATTATGACTTTCTGGCGGCAGCATCAAACTCTTCACATATTTATTTCCTTTAAAATACCAACAGCCTATTTCACTCTCTTTGCTAACTTCTAAGAGGTTTGCTTTCTGCCCTTTAATAGAGGATATTGGCAGGTTTTTTTTTTTTAATGTGTCTATGTTAAAGAAGAACAGGGCTAGAACCTTGATGTTTAAAGAGTGTTCCTTTTTTATGAAGGACTTTTTAAAAAATGCATCAGGATCTTAATTGCGATGGTAGAACCTTCGTCAATTCTTCTTGTTTGCCGTTTTTACTTTGGTATGAGAGCGTTATCATTTACTCTGTGCTGGAATGAAGGAATATTTCAACGGGATCCATTAAGCAGTGATTTTCCTTTCTCCCTTTTGTGACCATTTCCATGGTTACCTTTAGACCTCACAACTGCAAGGTCATCAGTTTGAAAGCCACAGTTGGCAGGAAAGGAGCCTTTCTGTGCCTGTAAAACGTTAAAGTGGTGGAAACCCACAGGAGCAGTTCTACACTGACCTACAAGGTCCCTATGAGGCTGTACGGACTCGATGGCACTGAGTTGTTTGATCTCTTCTTCTTCTTTTTAATCTTTTCATAGTAGGGCCCTGCATAGCCTTACTCAGCTTTGGTGGGTTAAGGCTAAGTGAGGGAATTGCCTTTCTCTCTCCTCTATTTGCTTTTTGAGTCAATTAGACTCCCAGGTTTCTTTTCCTGTGGCCAACTTTCTAAACATTTGTTCATTCAGATGTATACAAGCAGCCAGTAGCTTTTCACCCTGACTACTGCTGCCCACGTGGAGTCCCTAGGTATGCAAACAGTGTACTGAGCTGGGATGTGCTAGTCTGCTCAGAGGCGCTGCAGAAGAAACGCATGATGATTCATGGATGTTGCCCAATAACCAGCCATGGACTACTCCCCGACACTCGGTTCTACCATGACAAGCAGGAGGTAATCCCAAGGCAGAATCTGCTGGACGGAAATTGGCTCCTGGTAGAGAGTGTTGTTCACTTGAAAGAGTGGTATTAATTTTACTCTTTTTTTGTGGATTCTAGTCAATATCTAAGGAGAACCAGTGGCATAATGGGTTATGCGTTGGCCTGCTAACCAAAAGGTCAGCAGTGTGAAACCTCCAGGTTCACTGTAGGAGAAAGACAAAGCTTTCTCTTCCCTGAAAGAGGTGCAGTCTCAGAAACCAACAAGGACAGTTCGACTCTGTCCTGTAGAGTCACTATTCACCAGAATCCATTTCATGGCAGAGAGATTAGGTTGAATTGTGTCAGTATTTGATTGAAGGGTCTCAAAGAAGATTATTCTTTTTCTTTTTTTTTTTTTTTTGGCATCACTGCCTGCTGGTGGTGGGAGTAGGAGGCCCAGCCTTTGCTCCTGTGGAGCTGGAATTGAACCTCCATCCCAGTGGGCTGTAGTCCCGCGCACAACCGCTACGCCTCCAGGACTCAGCCCCCAAATTATTCTTTTTCATTCTTTCTTTTAGCATACATAATTTTATAAAGTCTCCCAAGAGTGAGAGAAATGACTTCACCAGTCAACTCCCTGTTACCAGAGAAGCTTTTTCTGTCCATTCTGTTAAAAATAGCAATATTGAAAATAAAATAGCAATATTGTTCACTCCAGTACTTAGTCTCACTCTATCACCTTACCTCAGCTTCTTTTATTCCATTGTACGTATATACTTCCCAATCGTGTATTATGTATTTATCTACTTACTAAGGTTTATTATCAGTTTTTAGAATCATGCAAGTGCTGTGTGAGTCTGTGGTATATCCAGTGTTTGTTAATCAATTGGTTGACTGGTTTTGTAAATAATGCATGCAGAGAAACCATATGCTTGTTTCTTAAAGTGGTATTTAACCAACTGACTAACCAACCACAAGCCAGCTAACTAGTCAACCAACCAGCCATTGGCCTCATGAAACACAGCCAAACAATGAGATAAATCCTCTGAATCCTTACATTATTTCATGGTCTCCCCTTTTTTGTTTTTGGAACCAGAGTTGATCATCACTCCCGGACCCTTAACTATATCTTTTGTGGCACTGCAAAGAAAGCTCCCCAAACACATTATTCAGGGAGGAAGAAAGGCTCCTGTATGTGTATCAGGTGACCCATAAATACTGGAGCCGTTTATAGCCTGCCTTTGGGTCTGTTTATTTTGTTTCCCTGTGCATGTGGGCTGACCTTGCAGTTTGAGTTACTTACGAAGTTCCATAAATGTTAATGAATGTTTATAATGTGGACTATCAGCTGAAAGCACTTAAAATATAAATATTTAAGCCATATGTAAGAAAATAGCCAGAGCATTACAGCTATTTTGGACTGGGGATGAAAAGGGTCTGCTTTATTGATCAGTGTAGGAAATTTGGAGTCCTGGGTTCTATTTCTATCTTTCCTTTTCATAGCCCTTCAGAAGATGTCTAGTTTTCATGAATGTTTCATGGAGCTGGATTAATGCTTTTAAAAATAATACCTCGATACCATATAGACCATTTTGTGCTCCAGTTGCTGCAGCGCTTTGGATGGTTTGTTCGCTTGGATTTCATCAATCAGATTTTCTCTACCTTTTTAACAGAATCTGTGTGTGTCTGTTTGTGTGTATGTGCATGTGTGTGCATATGAGGAATATGACTCTCTGATCCTGTTTTCCCAAGGCTGTCTTGTTAGTCCATTACTCTACATTACCTTTGTATCCATTTCACCTGAAAAAACACAAATGAACATGGTGCTCAATGTATAGAATAGGATAGCTGTCCCTTAGGGGGACCAATATCATTTCCAGTGTGAGACAAACACGAAGCTGAGCCCAGATAGATTTTGATGTCTGCTTGGTGAACCTGGTTGCAAAGAAGGAAACCAAAGAAGAGAACTTCTCTCTCTAAATTAAAGAGGCTGGATAAACCTTGAAAGAAGACAAGGAGCCCTATTTAAAGAAACCCTATTTACCACCATTAGTCTTATCGGGGCTTTTATGTCAGACTGCTCACTCATCTGGGGTGTGCTGGGTGAATTTTTAACTGAACAGACTTTACAATGGGAGCGATGAGATAGATTGTAAACAAGAGCTAAAACCACTTCAGAATTCCAAAGACCTGACTCAATGCCGGCACTTACTTGGCTCTGATCCTTCCTGCACTTACCTTCCCACTGACTGATCTCCACGGAAGTTACACTGGGCCTCTTGAGGTGTGGTCCTGGACCACCAGCAGCAGATCACTAATAGCTCTTGATAAAAGGACTGGCTCTGGGCTTCAACTACAGGCCCACAGGATGGCTGAATCAGAAGCTCACTGGGAAAGATGCCTTGAAACCTTCTTTTTGAACTAGGCGACTCTCAGGGAGTATCTTCTGTCCATTGAAGTCGGAGGACCCCCTGATCTATTCCTTTTCTAGTATTGACACGTCTCTGAATGTAATTGATTTTGGATCTTCTTCTGAATGAAGGCAGGCTCTGAACGGAGGGGAGAGAACTGAGTTTTGAAGAAAGACAGACAGACATGCTTGCTCTTCTAGATCCATTTTCTTCAAGCAAGTGTAGAGGTAGGGCTGAAGAACCACGGTGGTAGTTACATAATCTGTTGTCCTTTTGAGACTTAAGAGTGAAGGGGTGGAAGTTAGCCTGTCAATCAGGTTACAGCTTGATGACCTCATTTGAAGGCGTGAAGGAGATAAAGAGCCCACTTGCTGCAGACAGTACTGACTCCCCGTGAGACCGCACTCACCACAAGCCTCATGGAGCTAGCCTGATGCAGCCAGAGCTCTGGGAGCTGGAAGAGCCACGTGGAGACCCCTGCCAGTTCTGAGATGCTTCCACCACCACTGGATCCACAAGACTTTCCGCCCTCTGACCTGTGATCGTCCTGCATTCAGCATCATTGCATGGCCGTGAGAGTCTACATTGGAATGGGTGGACTAGTATTGGACATATCGTCTAGTATTGGATTTATGGACTTGATCTGGACTGGGCTGGGATGTTGTCTTAAAATACAACTCATCTTTATCTAAAGTTCTTTCCTTTACACACATGCGAGTGTATGAACCTCTTTCTCTAGTCTGCCCAGACTCACACAGTCATACGCTCATTTCTTCAGCTGGCCTGATTTTCAGCTACCTATTCTTTATCTGCCCTCTGGTAACATCCTGGTACACATCCCTAAGGCTTGTGGCCACATACAAAGTACATTGTCTGACTGTCAAACTTGGGTTTCCCATATTGTAAGGAGAGACTTCTACCATCACAACACCATTCACTATCCACCCACCACAACCCCAAAAGCGGCAGTTTTGTTATGAGGGATGGGTGGTTTGCTTTGCAAAATCATATCAATCCCATGGGACTGAGTAGAATTTGCCTATCGATTTTTTTCATGACTGCAATCTTTTTTTATTCCCAAATCATTTTCTTGGGAGTTAATACAGATATCGTTTTATTGCATAGTTTAGTCACACCAAACAATATTGTACAGTTGCTGCCACCATCAGTTTCAAAACCTCCCCTTCCTTCTTGAACGCCTTGACATCAGTTACTCCCTTCCCTTCAGCATACTCCCCAGAACCCTTAATCTACTGGTTCATTCCATGTGTTCATGAACCCTTTATGGAACCAAATTGCCCTTTCTTCTGCAGAGTCACTCAAAGGGAGTTTGAACTGCCAATACTTCAGTTAGCCATCACGTGCATAACCGATGAACCACCAGGGACCCTTGACATGAGGTAAAACTTTAAAATGGAAGACTTGGGAGAGGTGTGGTGATGAAAAAGCTTGATGCAGAAGGTTGTTTTATTGCTAGATTGGGGGAGACTGACACATTTAAAGCAGTGTGTAGTTGGCTGCCATCTTTGATCTGGGCATCAGTGTTTCAGATTCTGCCCATCAAGAGATTTTCTTGCTAAGCAATGTTCACATTATTTTTGTCTTTATAAGTTTCTAGCAGGGTGTCAACCTATACTCTTTCTCATTTCGGTTATTCTTTTTTAAAAAAAAATCACTTTATTGGGAATCTTAAAGTTCTTGTAACATGCACATTTTTCAAATCTGAAAAGTCCATACTGCTTTTGCTTTTTCACCCGTGACTGAACCAGGAAGAACTGGCTTGAATCCCTTTCTTGAAACATTAATAACCCATTGTTGTGGTGTTCATTCTAATGCCTAGTGATCAAAAAGGACAGGGTAAAACTGTTCCATGGAAGCAGAAAACCTAATCGTTTTCTCTGTGAATAGCTAGTGGGTTTGAACTTCCCACCCTGCAGTGGGTATCTTATAATCTAAGTCACAACACCATCGTGGTTGCTTTGGGATACCGCTAGAGGTTCTAAGATGGAGCACACACTGTGGTAACCTTCGCCACCCTTGTTGAAGAAGACAGTTTTCCAGTGTCAGGCATGCAGCACACTGGATACAGATGTGCAGTATATCAGACGTTCAACTAGTGACCATGCCTTTCAATCTGTCCTGAGGTTTAGACTAATCATGGGAAAAGTTGGATTCTCTGCCTTTTGTTGGTCACTTGTGTTAAAAGGGAAAATGAACAACAATAACAACAATGAAAGCAACAAACAACCAACCCAAACCATTGTATCATTAAGCAAGAAAGGTTGGGTGGTGATTTTGAAAGGCAGGCACACTGTGATGCAATCAGGAGAGAGAGGAAGATGGGAACCTTTCTCTGCTCCTGCCCTGAACCACAGCTACTTTGGGGGGAGATTGAGAAGTCGAACCACAGTGTGAAAAATCAATTTCTTTTGATGCTGAGAGATAGCTAGGTCATGCTAGTTTATTGAAATGTTTTATTAAATTGTCATGTCAGGTCAAGTATTTTTAAAACTAGAAGGTTTCAAGGGAGCCACCAATGTAAGGTTGCAGCCTTCAGTATGGATTATAACTCAATATAAAGAAGTCAAAGGTCATCACAACTGGGCCGATAGTGAACAGCCTGATAAATGGAGACAAGACGGAAGTTGTCAAGAATTTAATCTTGCTGGGATCCACAATCGGTGCTCATGGGAGCAGCAGTCAAGAGACCAAAGAGCATACCACATTGGGTAAATCTTCTGCACACAGCTTATTTAAAGTGTTGAAAATCAGGGATGTTACTTTGAGGACATTAATGCGCCTGATCCAAGTCATGATATTTTCTTTTTTTAATTGAAGAAACAAATCTGGCTTGATATTTTCATTTGCCCTGGATGCTTGTGAAAGTCTTACTCTGAACAAGGAAAACTGAAGGTCAAGCAATGCTTGTGAATTATGGTGCTGGTGAAGACTATTTAAATAACACCGACTGCCAAAAGAATAAGCAAGTCTGTCTTGGAAGAAGGCCAGCCAGAAAGAAGACATTGCCATCCTTAGAGGGAAGGAGGGCAAGGCTTCATTTCATGTACTTTGTTCAAGACCTAAAAAAGGGCACCATACTTGGGAGAAGAAGGGGCAGTAGTGAGCATGAGGAAGGTCCGGCCACGATGGACTGACATAGTACCTGCTACAGTGGCTCAAACCAAGAACAACTGTGAGAATGGACCACAATTGGGCCTCGTCCCAGGATGTTGTACATAAGGGCGCTATGAGACAAAACTTAGTGACACTGAACAACACCAACGACATAAAAGACATATCCCCCCTCTGATGGGATAAGTTAGGCCAACTTACTGAACTTAACACTGCAAATCAAAGACTTGTGGAGTGGATACACATTGTCCTTATGCTGACTTTGTTATATCCAATCCATTCAAATTCATAGTGACCCCACATGACAGAGTCCAGCTGCCCCACTCGTGCGAGTTTCTAGCCTGTCATCTTTGTGCAAACGGATGCCTAGGGACTGTCTTCTGTGAAGTGCCTGGCTGGGTTCAAACTGCAACTGATGTGGACTAAGAACGAAGGCCTGGTAATCTATTTCTGAAAATAAGTCTGTGGGTTAAAAAAAATCTATGGATTACAACAAAATATTTTATAATATAGTGTGTGAAGATGGCTTCCCCTCCCCAGTTTGAAAGGCACTTAAGTACAAAGTGGATATATCCATACCCATGTTATTTCAACTCATCTCAATCCCCTCAGTGTACTTTATGCCTATGCCTCCTGTTTCCACACCTACTTCCTACGAATAGAATTGAGGATGCCAGTGATGTTTGGGATGGCCCAGACATAGGCATTGCTTCGTTCTGTTGTTCACGGGCCAAAAAAGCAGTCTGAGCTGACGCAACAACAGGGTCCTGGGCACTGGGGTGCTCACTCCTGGGCAATCTGGTGACGGAAAAGGTAGATGACAGTAGAATTGCACACGAATACAAGCTGCGAAGCCTCCTGTCAAAGCCAAGTACTCATGAGAAAACAAAATGAACCCAAATGCTTCAGCTTTAGATGTTTTGACTTTTGCTTTTATTGCTTGGTTTCAGACTTTTTTTTTTTTTTTGAGAGGCACAGCTTGACTGGGATTAGCCAAAGCACCATCTTAATTGAAGGAGCAACAGCTATTGGGACAGCCCAGTATAATTAACTTTGATGTTTTAGAATCCGTTTTCCATTCTTTGGTTGGGTTTCTCCACGCTTTGATCCTAAATGATGTGTGCACAATGAATTCCACTGGAAGAAAAATGTCTGTGGCCGCAGTAAGTATGACGGGATCATTCTTTTTGTTTAGTGTTGGCATCTTCCTCTCTCTGAGGAAGGGAGATGGTAAGAAGCATGCTGTACTTTGGTAAACAAAGTTCCCAATGAAAGCAGCAGCAAGTAACATCCCATTCCCAAGGTCATAGTAAACTCTCCACCATAGACCAGACAAATGTTTGTGATGTTCACTGTATGGAAATGGAGAAAAGCACAGGCACACACGTGTGCATGCATGCACACACACACACACACACACACTAGTGATTGAGTAAAAATAAACGTCATTAAATCTCAAAGTGACCTCATTGCCTATTTATCTGATAGTCTTGACTTAGGGGCTGGGTAGAAATGTACTGGGTTTTAAAATTCTTCTCTGACTTCTTCCTGCAGAGTTGAAGTTGGTAAGAGAGCATTGTAATCTATGACCAAGCAATCAAGAGGTACCATCATTTGGCCATTGGCTATCTGTGGCTCTTCTTCCTTCCCTGTCTCCTCAGTAAAATGGAAATACCTACTTTTATGGATTGTTATAAGGTCCACTGAGTTCCCTGCATGGGAAATATCTGGGAACATAGAAGGTATTTTATGAATAGATTTCTAGAATCGTTTACAGAATGAAAGGGCAGCCCAGACTGAGCAGAACAGCATCCACAGTGATTCGTCCCAGTCTAATAATTCATCCACTAAATATCTTGTTGACTTGCTTAAAATATTCTCTCTCGTATTAAACCAGCTGCCATAGATGTCATTCAAACTCGGACACCACATGTGTCCAAGTAGAACTCGGCTCCATTGACTTTTCATGGACTAGTGTTTTTATTCAGAAGTGGGTTGCCCATCTTTTCCTTCCAAATGTCCCTGGGTGGACTTAAGTTATCTACCTTTTGGTTAGTAGCTGAACACTTCACTGTGTGCACCATCCATATGACCATATTTATGCTTTTGGAACCTGTGCGTATTAGGTGATATCCTCCCTGTTTTATGGAGTACATGGAGAAGACATCAAAAATTAGGGTTGCTTCAGAGAAGCAGTGGCCCACAAAAGATGGCAAATACCACTTTCTATTCTTTATGTTTCTCCTGTGTTTCTCTTTTATCCTGAGCCTCTGTGTTAAAATTTTGTGGATCAGTCTGGAGTTTTAGACCAAATTTTGGATACAGGAATCTGTCCCATTTTTGTGCAGAAAACGCATTTGCATTTCTTTCTCAGAGGAGCCAATTTTTACATGCTGCTCATCATTCTTTGCATTTGAGGCTTAAGACCCTGACCGGCTGTCACTGTGTTTATGAGGATCCTGCTCCATCTTGAAGTCAAGTTCACCTACAAGCAGCCTTGCTTGCCTTTTAGACATCATTTTGATCATCTCTTTCCTGGGTGTTTAGTTTAGGAAGGTGATTTGAAGCAATTGCTTCAGTTAGACTGGCTTTATGACTTGTTTACATTCATGCCAGCCCAATTCTCAGGTAAAAATTACTAAGCCATCTCCAGAGGATGCAGTCCTTGCAAGAAGTGTGTGCTAAATTTCAGGTCACTGTGAGTCAGATTTGACTGCCTGGCAGTGAGAGAGTGAGGGAAGTGTTAGATTAGCATGCCTGAACTCCTTGACTGTCTTTAGATGTAGTTTTGTTGTTTGATTCTGAGAGACATCAAATTTACACTTGTCCTTTTCTCTTAAATACAAGTTGTGGGGAGGAAAAGACGAGACCATAACATCATGATTGGATGTGTTTCTCAATCTTCACATCCTTCATGGCTTTCTTTGATGCTTTTGAGTTTGCTCAAAGATGTGAGGGGAGGCAGGAAGGCGACCAGAGATAATCAAAGGGGAAGAAAGTTCAGGGTAGGACTCAGTGACATTTGAGGCTAAGTTTGTGGAGCTGTGGCAAGAGGTATTGCTGTGTGTGACTGTTTGGCTTGGCGATGTGTCAGAGCCATTAGCTTCAGAATAAGAGAGACTTGCTTGCTCGGTGATTAAGTGCTCAGCTGCTCACCTAACTGTTTGTAGTTCAAACTCACCAGCTACTTGGGAAGAGAAAGATGTGACAGGCTGCTGCAGTAAAGATGAAAGCTTTGGAAACTGTAAGGGGCAGTTCTACTCTATTGAGCCCTCAGAGGTCACTGTGAATCCATGTTGACTTCATGGCAGTGGTTTAAGAAAATATATTCCGTTAGACAATAGTTCATACATTTAATTTATGGAAGTTAAGGAATCAAAAGGTGCAAGCAGGGGGTTTCAGTAGTTTCTGTGCTTAGGTTTTTGTTTTTTAAATAGTTTTATTGATATAGAGTCCACATATCATGCACTTCTATAATTAAACCACTTTTCAAAAGAGTTGAAAAGCATCAATCAGTTTGATGCTCACTCCTCCCTCCAGCAGTCATTGTTTGTACCCTGTGCTCAGGGATTTTTCTTTCTTTATTTTTTTCTTCCTTTTCAAGCCAAGAATGCTGCATTATAGGAAACTTTTAAAAAAATCCCAGCTCTGTGTATGGTGGTCTCTGAGCCCTGCCCTGCTGGGGATAGAATTGCCTCCTCGGTGATGAATATTTGGAGCTCAACCCTTAGCATGGATCCCAGCCGGAAAAGCTTCAGTCCTAATTAAGCATTTGGCTTGTTTTGATTCTCTTCCAGTCTTGTGGTCAACTAGCTTTGTGTATGGAGTCTTTTGCTAACAACTTTTCCCACAGTCAGGAAATTGCCTACCTCTAATGTTGATCTTTACCTGGAAGTCTTTGGCTACCTTCTCTCAGTGGTTGGCTACCCATGGATGCACTAGACAATGAAACTGAAACTGGGAAGGAGGGCTACCTTTTATTCATGGAAATAAAAGTAGTCCACCCCCAACCCCACCCCAACCTCCCCACCAGTAGAGCTTTCACAATCCCGAGGAATGGAAAAATGAAGTTACTGTTTCTGAGAGAAGCTTGGGAAAAGACAGTGGTTTCCGGGTCCAGAGAACCATGAGAGCACACTAGCCATTTCCCCTACTGCGGATCTTCTTTATCTTTGCTTTCCCTTCTTGGGAGAGAATAAAAGGCAGATGAAAACAGAGTACTAATGATTAATAAAATCCAGAAATAGTTGCTGCAAGTGTGGTGAAGAAACTAGATGGTGCCTGGCCTCTGGGGTCATGAAGTGTTGTCTTAAAGCAAGCAGTCATCTAAGTGAACTGTCAGCTAAGGCACCATGAAAGAAGCACACGACCTTCTGTGACCTAAGGATTATAGATAAAATCCAAATCCAAAGAGGGGATGCTATCCGAGCTTCATTAGTGAACATCCAGTTTGCAGAAGGCTATGGATGACCGTGAAAGCTCAAAATCCATCTGCACGGCCTCCATGTGATTAAGCCTCTGATGCACCCTTCCAACCATTGAGTTGAGATGTGACTAGGTTTGCCATTAGAGTGCCTTGGGGAATGGATCAATAGATGGAGTTAGGTTTGAATTTAACCACTTATTAGTTTATTTCTCCTTTCGTCCATCCTAAATTTGTTCTAGTTTTTAACATCTTCTGCTGTTTTCTTTCATCTGGAGATTTTTTTTTTCTGTTTCATATTTTCATTGTTTTCCAGTTTTTATGAATTGAAATCCAGGATAGGTAAATCTATAGGGACCATCAGCAGATCAATAGCTTCTTAGGGTTGTGTCAGGGAAGGCTGGAGATCTAATAAGAGATAGAAGAAAGATGAAAATATTCTAAAATTGATTGTGGTGATTGTGTTATCCTGAGTTAACTAGAGAAAAAAAATTCAGAGACACCCATATGTGTGTAAGAGAGAGTTTTATATCAAAGAGCAAGTTTATATTGAGAAATCATCGCAATCCAGTTCAGATCAAGTTTATAAGTCTTATATTAGCCTATAAGTCAGATACTAGTCCATAAATCACTCTTCAGACTCACGTCATCACATGTAGTGATGATGCAGAAGGGAGGAAGATCCCTTTGCGGTGGGGGCTCGAGGTCTTGTGGATCCAATGGCATTGGACAAACCTCAAGGGCTCTGGCTGCCATCAGCATGGTTCTATGTGGCTTTTCAACAAGAAAGTGAGACAGAGACAGTGTTCTATCTCCAGGGGAGAAGAGCAGAATTTCCCAGAATCCTCATGAGAAGGCCATGCCCACAAGGACGCATCAGGCTGTGACCAGGTTGACATGCTAGACTACACCCCTTCCCTCTTAATATCCTCAAATTAACATGAGATTATGTAACTACCACAGTGTTGATTGCACAACTTAAAAAAAAAGTAGGACTAGACCATTGACTTATTTGGTGTATGAGGCATATGTCAATAAAACTGTTAAAAATACTAGTGGAGCCTATCTACTATTTTATAAGAGCCAGGAGGAACAAAGAGTTAAACATTCACTATTAGCCCAAAGGTTGGTGATTTAAAGGTGCTATAGGATAAAGAGCTCCCATAAAAATTGCAGATAATGGGTGAATATGAAGGAGACTGTGTTCAGTGCAATTATTCAACTGAAAAGGGACAAATATTGCATGAGAACACTGTTATAAAGGAAAAAATTCAGGATATATGTTTTCATACTAAATGAAACCAATTTTGATGGTAATGTGGGGGTGTTGACCACTGGGAAGAAGGTGAAGCAACTTATTAGAGGGTGGGCATGTGTTAACCTGGGTGAAAGAGAAGATAGCCTGCCATGAGAGGAAGATGAGAAATCAAAGGCAGGAGGGAGAGGCAAAGTGTTGGGGTCTGATAAGTAGTTTAGGTTGTCGAACTCAATATTGATGATCTGAAAAATAAACACCCACCTAATGCGCAATAAATTTTTCTAAAGGAAAAATTGCAACCAAGACAACCTTTTGCGATTGCTCTGAGTGGACCATGGATGTACTGGCACCTAACAACAAAACCTACTTGTCATGCGCTAAGAGCCAGTAGTTTGGGGACCCTAACGAGTAGGTCTACTTTGTTCTTCGGGGTTTCTGTGAGTCAGAATTGATTCCATGATGGAGGGTTTGGTTTGGTTTAAGACCCAAAGGAGGAATAGCTGTCATTGTGTCAAGCCATTGGGCAATTGGGGTGCTATGTGTGAAACACCATGAGAGTAGAGGGGAGAAGGCCCAAGGCATTCTGGGAAGTCACAAGAATGACGATGGGAAGAGTGGCATTTGGGATCAGAATGAAGTGGTCAATGCCTGTTTACAAGCTTTGAGAGTTTGTGTGGAGGAAATATACAAGGACACAGAGGGCGATGGATGCCTAATACTAATAGGAATACAAAGAGTTCATTATTTTAATATTAGCCCTTCATTTGTTCCTGTAGCACGAGTTTACTGTGGATCTACTGTGTGCTTGGTGTGCTAGGCCAAACCAAAGCCAACTCAGTGCTATTGAGTCAACTCCTACTCTTAAGGTCTGCAGAGGAGAGGAGAGAACTGCCCCGTGGGGTGTGCAAGGCTGCAACTCGTGATAGGAATAGAAAGCCTTGTTTCCTCCTGGATGTCAGCACCAGGGGTAAAACTGGGAGGTCAGCAGGCATCAGTGCTGAGCACACTAGGGGCCACATAGGGTTTTTGAGGGGATGACCTTGGCAGGAAGCCTCAAGGAGGTATTCGGTGGTACCAGTCCTGCACACTTGGCGAAGGACAACTTGAGGAAGGTGAATTACCATGAACCAGAAGTCGCTGCCGGATGGTAATTGGCATTTTCAGGGAAAGGATTCTGACTTTACTATATAACTGTCATTCTTCTCACTCCTGAAGGTAAGAGCATAAATAAGGCATACAAGGGAAACACTAATCCACTGATGTCTTTGGTTAGTCATTGACCTGTGTCCATCCAGAAGCACAGATTCTTCCAATTGGCAACCCCCTTCCCTCTCTCCCTGCCCTCCCCCACCCCATGGTAAGATAAGTAAGCTTTTCCTTTTATGAACTCTTTGTAGTTCTCTTTTTTTCCTGATAATTTAGTCATAAATTGGGCCCATGCTTTATAAAGCACATGCTTTAGTTAAGTTAACCCTGAAGGCAAAGATTTCTGATCCTTTCTATTTTCATGGAGAGTGAGACACTTTTTTTCCCTTCCCCTCCTTAGGCTTTTAAAAGATCCCAAAGTCCTAGTCTCTAGAGACTGACTTCATAGGAGAGAGTCAGTGCATTTGAAAAAACAAAAGCAAACAAAAAACCCCTTCTCTTTCTGTAATGCCAGCTGTGGCTAATGTTGGGTCAGCATTTCCATCACCATAATTCCCAACATTCGAGGGTTTATAACAAGACTGTTAACATTCACCACAAACTGAAGCTTGGTATGTAAGAACTCAGCCTGCAGCAAACTTTTTCATTAAAAAATAAATGAATAAAAAGGAGAAAAGGGAAAAAAAGCCATTTCTCTATAAAACCACTAATAAAGAAGCAAAGCTAGTGATTATTGTTCTTATGGTCCCTGAAGTGCTTGGTTTACTTAATACTACAGGGACATTAGCCTGTAATGGAAACCAATCACTCCAGGAGTTTGGGGAAAAGAATATGATTGTGAGTAATACTTAATCTTGAAGGGTGTCTGTTTGAACACTTGAAAACATTTTCCTCTCAATTTTAGGATAATTGTCCAGGCCTGTTTATCTAAATGTCTTGTGGGGAAACTAAAATGGTTGAGGCTCATGATAATAAACTCCGTAGAAATATGCAAATGCTCTGATCTCAAGAGCGCCACTTTCCTCTGTAGGACCTGTAGGGCCAGGAGAAACTGAAGCTATTTTGATGACGGTGCCAGGTACACGGAGCCACCTGGCAAGGTGCCGCTCTCTCCCCATTTATTTAATGTACTTTCATCCCTGGACAGTGTTGATCCCGAAAGACCATTTCAAAGAGAGCAGATAGTTGGGGTTTTTCTTTTCTGTTGTTTTCCCAGGAATGATGATGGACTTCTGCAGATCCAACGCCCACTCTATGACTTCTGCTTCCCTGGTGACTGGTAGGAATCACATGCTAAATGTGAATTTGAGTTCAGCACGCAGTTTTTATCTCTGGAACCAAAGCAGTGTGACTTCCAAGGATGAACTCTTCCCCTTGACTTCTTTAGTACTTTCGTACTTAAATGAACTAAATAACTTAGCACATACTAAATAAAATCAAAGTTAAAGCTATAACCTTGTGCAAGTCATGTTCTACCCACCTAGTGCCGCAGGCAGGCATTCATTCCATGGGGAGAACGATAAGGCTTTCTCCTCCTGCAAAGATGTGTTAGTCCAGGTACACAAGAGAAACAAATTCATAGACACACATGTGAATAAGAAAGCAAGAGCATATATACAAGAGCATTTGAACATTGAGAAAATATCCAAACCCAGTCCAGTAGAAGCCCACAAGTCTGATGTTAGCCTATATGTCTGATACCAGTCTATAAAGTCTTCTTCAGATCCATGAGGCACATGCAATGGCGTCAAATGCAGGACAATCACAGAACAGTGGGTGCAGAGACTTATGTGATCCAATGGCATTGTCAGCGTCTCAGCACTAGCAGGAGTCTCTTTGTGGCTTTTCTGGCTTCAATATCTGGTTCCATCAGGATAAGCCCATGTGGCTTCTCCTCTGGGATATGTCACAAGGAGTCAGTCTTGTGTTTTGTCAGTAGAGAGTCTCCAAGGGACAGAGTTGTAAGGCTCTCACCTCCAAGGGGGAAATATAGTCAGATTTCCCAGAATTCTCAAAAGAGGACCATGTCCACACAGAGGTCTCATGGGCTCTCTCCAGAATGACAGGCTAGACTGTACTCCTACACTCCCAATCCTGAAATTGACACTAGATCAGTGACTGCCACAAAAGAGTTATAGTCTTTACTGTGCTACCTGTCCTATAGGGTCACAGACTCAACAACGACTCCATGGTAGTGCGTGCTTATGAATGATTCATTCTATTTTGTATTCCTTTCTTTTCCCCTTATTGGCTCTCATCTCTTATTTCTCTGCTAGCCTCTCCTCTTTTCTGGGTGCATTGTCTTTTCCCTTTTCCTTACTCCATATAGTTCAGGTTTAGTAACTATTTGTAGCTTATGATATTAAGTACTAAGTGGTGAGTTCAATGTTTATACCAATAATTATTAATGAATGAATTAAAATGTAGTGGTCTGTATAGGATATATGTATATGACTATGTGATTATCTATATCTATAGATAACTATTGTTGTTAGGTGCTGTCTAGTCAAGTCAGTTCCAACCCATAATGATTTCATGTATTGACAACGGAACAAAACATTGTCCGGTCCTGCACTAGCTACCTTCACAATTGGTCTTATACTTGAGCCCATTTTTGGAGCCACTGTGTCAATCCATCTTCTTGGCAATCCTTCCCTTTTGGATGACCTTCTACTTTCCCAAGCATGATGTACCTTTCTGGGGACTCATCTCACCTGTCATTACGTCCAAAGTACATAAGACAAAGTCCTGGCTCCTAAGGATTATTCTGGCTTTACTTCTACCAAGATAGATTTGTTTTTCTTTTGTAAGTCCATGGTGCTTTCAAGAGTCTTTATCCTAATTAGCAAATACATCTCCCTTCATACCCCTCCCTCCTTCCTTCCTTTATTCCATCATCTGTGTGTGTATTTCAGAAAATTCAAGGAAAAAAAATTCCATTGTCTTTTACCTCTATTTTTCCATGAACTTGTGGAAGTCCCTCTTTACAGATTTACAGGTTGCAAATACCTGTAATGAACTAGAAACAGGTGCTGCTTTTGTCCTTCAGTTTCTGTTCATCATGGTAGAGTAAGTGGGGAGGGGTGATGTCTGCACAACTAAGGAACATGATCAGCGTCACTGGGCTGTCCATGTAATATGAATGTGGTTGAATTGGCAAGTGTCTTTTTACATATATATATATATATATATTTTTTTTTTTTTTTGCCTAGATTGAAAACCATTTTGCTTGCCCCCTTTTGGCTCCAGAGCCCATGGCTAGGTGTGTAGGGGGAGAGCAGATGGTGGGTCTCCACTCTTCTGCTTGGTGTAATAACTAAGTAGGACTCACCTTGTAAAACCCCGAGGGATAATCCTGAGCATGCCATGATGGGCTGTAACCCTTTCCCAAAGGGGGAGTTGTTCTGGATTACTGATAAGGACATCTCAACCCTCAGGAAGCCTCATAAAGACCCAAAAGATAACCAAGTAGTTGTGATTTAAAGCCAGGTCCCTGTGTTGTGTGTATGAGGATGAATGTGAATGTCTAGTTGTTAGAGGATGCACCGAGTCCAAGAGATTGTCCGTGCAGAAACCTTCCTGTTGCTATTGCGCTGTATTGCTGTGCAGGATAAGTAGGTCTTTGAGCGTGACTCTATGGCTGTCTCCCCCCCCTCCCCCGCACCACACACACACACACACACACACTACACACTCCTCTAATTTGGAAGATACATTTTACACTCAGACATCTTGTTGTCTCCTGTTAGTTCTGTGAATAGCATGGTCGAGTCTCTTAGTTTCCTGAAGTGCAATGGTTGTCCAGGAGAATTAGATGCCTGTGTGAATATCTCTCTTAGCGATTATCTTATGTTTCTATGAAGTTCCTCTTCTGGCTTTCTCCCCAAATCCTGGAGCTTAATTGTAATTAGATGAAAGGTGACAAGTCAAGCGCCCAGAAAATAGGAGACCCAGGGAAGATTCAGGGCCCTTCAACTTGAGATCCTCTGTGTGCAAGGTAAAGTAATGGGCCAATGAAGTCTACCTGCCTGGTACCCGGTTCTTCTTCACACTCACATGTGTTCCAGCTTTCACCTGTGTGTGCAGAACAAGACCCAAGATGCTGCTCTCTCCATGCCCCCCCTCTGATCTCAGACACATTGATGTTAGACACTTGCTCTGCTGACACAGCCTGTGGACTGCGGCCTGTGGGAGAGAACATGTGAAGATGAACCAGCAGCTCCAAGGATGGAATCCTATTATACTTACATGGAAACCGAATCACATTAATTAGAGATGCAAATTGTTATTCAGGCCCAGAGTGGGTGCGGATGTATCTAGGTCGTCACATGCAGGGCAGCCCACTTGCCTATTTCCCTGTGTATTGTTATAGAGTAAAAACAAAAACTAAATTCTTAATGTTTGTGCTGTGTTCCTTTGAAAATGATAGGGCAGTTCCTCAGCTCTGAGATTCACTTCCTCTTCGGGGGGCCAGGATGCTGCCTAAATGGGACGACCCGCATATGCCCATGCTGCGAGCTTTGCCCATGGATCAAGTTCCTTTTGTTTATCTGCGTCAAAGAGAGAGACAGCTGCCTTTTACTCAACAAAAGGAGTCCTTTGAAAAACAGAAGGTACTAGTTAGTGGTGCTTTGATTCACATAGTCGTGCTATCATGTCTCCTTGGGTTTGCCTTGCTGTCAGTTCCATCTTTTGCATCCCAGTGCTCTGTTTAGGAGATTGTTTGCTGTTGTTGGGTAGGCACCGCTACCTAAGACAACCTCATGTACAATGGAGTGAAATACTGCCTGGTCTCTTGCCATCCACCCCCCATGATCAGTCGTGGATCCGACCACTTGTCATTCACAGTCTTTTCCCTGGCAGATTTTCCATGGTACATATAGCAGCCCTTTCTTCCTCATCTGTCTATACATTCTGCTGAACCCTGTCAGGCATTTGAGCAGCATACAAGCCACGCAGATGGGAGCTGCACTTGAGGTAACACATCCCACCACCATCATCGATTCTGACTCACGGAGTCCTGGTTAGAGCAAAACCTCTCCTATTGGTTTCCAAGACTATACATCTCTACAGGAAGAGAAAGCCTCAATTCTCTTCCTTATCAAGTAACCTGTGGGTTCTAACTACCAACCTTGTGGTTAGCGGCTCGCCATGTAACCCAGCAGGCCAGCAGAGCTCTTTTGCTTGAGGTTACTGGTCACGGGCAGAACCTCAGTCTCCCACATAGAAGCAAGGATTCAACCACTGAATCCTTTGACTACCCCTGCCAAAGAGGACTGGCAACTGACTGTGTGTTCTCTCTAAGAAGAGAGTGGGTTCAAAGCAACCTCAAGCAGGTCCTCCTCTACTCCCTCCTCCAAAGAAACATCAAGGCATCTACAGATAAAGTCTGGAGTCTCTAAAGTTCTTCTTTGCTACACTTCTCAAGTATTTACTCATTTCTGCTGTTCACTTTTGAGTATGGAGTGAGCATGATCCCCAATGACTTGACCATTGCTGCATCCCAAGCAGGAGTCTTGAGTTTTCTGATGGAAACTATAGGACATGTATTTTTTGGGGAGTGGGATGGGCGAGAGTACAGGAAAAGATAGCTGCTTGTTTTCTTTTCCCTTTTTAACTTTGTACTCATATTTTGGGATCATCCTTTCCATATGGATCTTTCCCTCATGAATTTCAGAACCAAGGCAGATTACTTTGGCATCTCTCAGAGGGATTCGATGAAAAGAAAACCTAAAACTGGTTTATGATTTGAATAAAAAGACAAAAACTAGAATATGACAAAGAAGAACCAGAGAAACCCAGTAAGGAATGTTATAAACTAGCTGCTTGGTTATATGGAGGACAGAGCAGTCAAAAACCAAGATTACTGACAAAGTCCATATGGTAGTGCTTGAGCACAGCCAGTGAGGGTTTTCTGCACATTTGCTAAATATAGGATCACATGTCTTCTTGACTTGTGTCTATTGAATAAGATCATTGAACCCTTTGGGTTGTTCTGCAAAGAGGTCTCTGATTTATGACAAAGTCTTAATTGTGTAGCCCTGGAATCAGCACATGGGTTCAAAGTCTACAAGCTATTTCTACCTTGGGTGAGCATGTGTGTGTTGTAAAAAGCTCCTAGGTTGTGTAAACTCAGCTGCTAACTGAAAGAGTGGGGGCTCAAGTGCACCCATAGGCATAGGGATAGGATTCTGGAAATTCAGCCCTGGAAAAGCACCTGGAGCAGCTCCCCTTCAACAGCCATGGTGAGTTGGCTTGGGAGAAATGGGTTTACTGGTTTTGTTGTAATAGAAATGTTAGATTGGAGTTGGAGATCCTAAGAAACAGACACCGTGGCCTATCTTTGAAGACATGAGGGGTTTTGAACTTGCAACATTGAGTAAAAAGCTGCAATGATAATGGGCAAGGTGCGTCTTTAGGGTTGAATATATTTATTTGGTGGACCACACACCTGCTCACATTTGGCCACCCCTTTGCTTGAATATGCATGTGGTCTTTGGCATGCAGAGACCTCTGGAACATATGAGCACTGGTCCTCTGAGCCATCCCTAACTCTGTCACTGTGATTGGCTACATGCAGGTAGCTTTTTGGTGATAATTAAAAGAAAATCCACAACTGGCCCCATCCTGCCCCATGCCCAGCAAGCCAATGGTTAACAGCAGTTCTCAACCTGGGGGTCGGAACCCTTTGGAGTTTAACAACCCTGTCACAGGGGTCCCCGAAGATCATATTTCCAGTGGTCCTAGGAACCAAGAGACCACTCCTCTATGGGTTTCCAGGTAGATCTGCCCACATACAGATATGCTCACATATAGGGTCATCACAACCTGAGAAACTATATTAAAGGATCATAGAATTGGGAAGGTTGAGAACTACTGGGTTAGCAGCTTGTGCCAAGGGAGTGCAAAATTACTCTAAAGGAAACTTAATGAGGGAGAGAAGCCTGATGCCAACCTAACCGCCCCCATATAGTGCATCTAAAACCAAATGTCAGTGATTTTCAGGGGGGGGGGGATCCAAATTAGTGTTCCCCTGTGCCAGACGGAACAGAGTGTCGAGAGCCGAGAGTCATAACAAGGCTCTCTAATAGGCAGGTTTGGAAAGGACGGCACCTGCGTTCAGAAGGAGCATTGGGAAAAAAGCCCTTCGGAAGCATTTGTTTAAATAATTATTTTTGGATTTATGATACCAGCAGACTGCGCTCTCATGTGTTCCTCATATTTTTTTTTTTTGTCGAGCACCCAGAATTCCATGTCTCACCTTTTGTTTTGTCTCTGAAGTAAATTTTTATAATTTTCCGAATGATAAGGCCTACTTGTTCACTTCCCCTATTGGAGAAAAGACACCCCTGCCCTCTTAGATTTGAAAAACACCACAACCACCACCACCCCCATCACTACATACAACAACAAAAAAAGACAGCTAAAAAAAAAATCACACTCCCTTCCCCCAGCCCAGATAACTGACCTTTGAACTCCCAGGTTTCCTTCAGCCCTGCTGGTCTAGGGGTTAGACATGGAGCTGTGATCTGAAAGTTACAAGTCCAAATCCACCAGAGGCACCTCCAGAGAAAGATGGAACTTTCTCCTCCCATAAAGGGTTAGAGTCTCCAGAACTCACAGCAGCAGTTCTACCTTGCCCAATAGGGTCACTAACCACCGAGTAGGCATTGTCAGGGGATTGAGTTTGGTTTGGGGTTTGAGGTCCATTTCCGTACCCCTTTACTTCACAAACCGCCCTCTTTTCTTCCGAGTGTGACCCTTCTGATGTGGATGGGGATTGTGCAGGTGAAAGAGTGAATGTGGCCTGCATAGCAAATGTGGCAGGGGCAACTCTCTATGCTTTGGCTGGGAAGGGAGCAAGGTAAGGGGAATCCGAAGATGCGGATTACATAGGCCGAATAGTATGGATGAACCCTGGTGACGTAGTGGGTTATTATGGGTTAGGGTTCTAACTGCAAGGTTGGGGGTTCAGACCTACTGGCTTCTCAGAGAGAACCAGGAAGCTTTGTACTCTTGAATTGTTAACAGCTTGAGAAACTCACAGGGACAATTCTTTCTACTCTGTCCTGCAGGGTTGCTATAAATTGAAATAGACTTGACTCTTTATGAGCCAGGTTAATTATGAAAAGTGGCATGTTCCAGTTACTCTGCTCATTGGTTTGGGACACTCAGAAAAGTACGAGAATGCCCTTTTTAGATCCAGGCCAGTGGAATTTGAAGACACTGAATTTGTTCTGCGATTCGGAAGGATTTCCCCTGCCCCCACCCCCACCCCCTCCCTCTCCCATGTGCCTTCTTAAATCGGTAGCTGAGGAACCTCAGCTTGAGATCTGTCACTCTGGCTCCAGGCCAACGTGCCCAATTTCCTTGGCTTTGCTGCCTGGCCAGGCATCTTTATTACATGTGAATTCTGTTTTCTGAGCTCCATCCAGCGATCGTTGCCGCAGCATCAGATGGCGGGAGTGTGGCCCAGGAAAGGGGCTATATTCATCTCTGGTGAAGTGGGAGAGATGACTGAGAGCGTGAAGCGTCGCACATTTGACCCGGACAGAGATGTCTCACAGATGGCACAAACCCCCTTCACTGCCTTTGCGTCCATCGTGAGTCATAAAGACCTTTTAAGAGCGGGAATGGCCGCCCCTGTGGGTTCCAGAGACCACTACTTTTTGCAGCAGTAAAAAGCCTCATTTTCTCCCCTTGAGCAGATGGCCGGTTCAAACTCATGACCTTGTAGTTTGCCCAGATAACCCATAGGCCTTCAGGGCTCCCCTGCCTAGGCGAGTAGATGGCTGCACGCTCAAAGGGTTCTGTGTCCAACGGGTGAGGGTGAGCCACTTTAGCCTAAACTTTGCTCGTCCCTTCTACATGCTTATGCATCCACTCACACCCCAAACAGGGAAAATCCTGTTTTCAGAAAATGCTTTTTAGGAGAGGAAGTGCAACAGTGTTGTGGGTAAGAATAAGAAAAGAAAGAAGAGGGAAAGAGAGAAGAAGGACAGACAAGAAAGAGCTATGACTGCTGTAGGGTGGGAGGCGATGAAACAGGCCTCTTTTCGCCGCCTTTGTGTGCCCCACGCCTGGTTCTGTGAGGTAGCACAGGGCTGGTTGGAAGCACTTGGTGTCTTGGAGCAGCTTTGCAGGAAGCGATGACACAAGGTTCCAGCCCTTCTCCTCCCCCACCTTCCACTTATTGTTTCGGGATTGTCAGAAAACAGGCCGGGAAGTGGAGATGGGGAGGAAGAGCCACTGTGAGGACTGATTTTTTTTTTTTTTTTGCAGTTTGGCTGCTGAATGAAAGCAGTCCCTTTATTTAGAAGTGAGTAGGGAGGAACATGCAGCTCCGGGTTGACACCCTTCTGGTGCTTATCCATAAATATGAAATGGTGTTAGAACACCAGACATCAGCGAGCTCTCCTATTGGCTGATGGTGATGTCATCTTGTCATTAATACTGTGCTCAGAAAATAAACCGATCTGCCCGCTTCCTCCCTCCCTCTGTCTTTCCTTCCCTCCCACCTTCCCTCCCTCTGTCTTTCCCTTCCTTCCGCCCTCCCTCCTTTCCTCCTGTCTGTCTTTTTCTCCTCACTGAAATGCATGCAATCCAGGCTGTCATCTGAAAGGAAGCGCTGAAGCCAGGGTCTGGTGAAGGAATTCTTCTGAGTCCCCTGAGTTGGGAAGCCCTTCACTCGAGTGTGGCAATAGTCAGCCTCAAGTCGCTCTCCTGGTCTTGGCAGGAGAAGACAAGAGTCAGGCAGACGCTTCTCCATACTTGGACACACTGACAGTTGACATGTTCCCCCGTGTTATGGGCTAATGTAGGAGATGGGATCCCTCCCCCACCCCACCCCCAACCATCCCACCCCAGACAACCTTTACATGCTTCAAGTTTTGCTTAGAGCCAAGGTTGGCCTATATTTGGTTGTGAGAATGATGTGGATGGGTGGTCTATAATGCTTTTTTAAAAATTATTTTACAATAATAGTAATAAGGAGTCTTGTTTCCCTATCTCTGCTAACTCCACAGGTGAGTCTTAATGGGCTTGTTCTTCCACTTTCTCCATGTTCCTTTTACCTATAGACTTTGTCATTTTGTATGAGTCTTGATGGACCCCATGGTGGCTTGGTGGCATGTCTAAATTCTCTCTCTCTCTCTCTCTCTCTCTCTCTCTCTCTCTCTCCAATAGTGATCTTACTTTGCAGAAATTAAATTCTCAGGAGACAGCACTTACTTGTCCCATTGATCTCTGACCTCTTCAATCCTCACTTCAGACTGGCCTCTTCTGAGTCCAGCAAGAGGGCTGGGTTGTGAGCCAGGCCCAGCAAAGTATTGCTTTAGACAGAGCTCTCTCTCGTTTCTCATTCACTACATGGGGGTTGCAAAAAGTTCATGGAAACAATTATCTTCTTTTCCCACCACATATTCCTCCAAATTTTGCAAAGCCCCCTTCATATAGAAATATTGAGTGCCCTGTTATTAGGGGGAAGTCACAGTTCTTTATCATCACGGAGCTTCCCCAGAACCGTCTTAGCCTTTTCTGTCATGCGCATAACCAGTAATGTATTGCTTTGTATGTCACTGGATTTTAGGGCAGACTGTTCTCATAGTGTGTGCACATGTTATGTGAAGTCACCCCTTCCATCTGTAGCCGTTTCTCACCATGATGAAAGGACTGTCCAAGGAAACGTTACCCATGTGGGACAGAGCATTTGGATTAGCAAAATGCTGAGAAGGCAGATATAGAATGGACTTCTTTCATCTGATTGTACTTACGCGTACGGGGGGCTGCCTCCTTCCCTTTCAGACTTCCGTCAGTTGGAGCAGGGTTAGAAATCACAGATCCGCAGGCAGTGGGGTCAAAGGGAGAAGAGAAAGACAATGAGCCCCATTCATTCTTCTGAGCGCCAGTGAGTCATAGGAGATAGTCTATTTTCAGGTTCCAGCCATGCCTCTGACAGGCTTTAATTATCTGGGGGCTGAAACAAGAAGTGCTGTCACGATGCAAGAGCCTTTCAGAAACAGGTAGGTGAAGGAGAGAAATCACCCACGTCGTCATCAGTGTCCTGCTCAGCTCCCTTTTCGAGGGGCCTAGGCTCCCTGGGCACCTCGGCTGAGACCTATCATGTGACAGCACTTGCAGACTCAAGGAAAGACACAATAATTCAGGAGCAGGAAACTTAATCCGGGGCAGGTGCAGTTTGAGTAACGACTCCGGGCCTGAAGGTCAGGATGGTTGCAAAGACCTAAGCTTTTGCAGATGGCCGGGGTGGGAGGAGTGAGATTCAATAACCCCTTTCCCGTCTGCAGCTCCCCCTCCCCAGCCCAGCCCTGTGCTCCAGGCAATAGCTACTACTGGGCCCAGATACTGCTGAACTTTTGAACCCAGGGAGAGTACAGTATTTAGGAGGGAGGTTGGCTAGTTGTTTATAGGGTTCAGATCAAGCAGTAGCCGCCGTGAAGGAAGCAGTCGACATATCCATTTTCCTCTTCCTTCGTGATGGTAGTGATCTCATTAGAAGTCCGTGTTTCAGCAGCTTCCTTTGTATGCGCTGGGCTTCTTTTTTCCTTAAGGACATTTGAGATCACGAACAAAAGCCGGATGTCGCTAGCAGGGCTCTGCCTTAGATAGGGCTGGAGTTTACAAACCTCCCTTCCCTCTGCAGAGACCCAGAGAGGTCCTGCTGGGTCTTTCTCCTGCTTAGTTTCATTGTCCGAGCTGCACTGCCACTCTCTTCCCAAGGGCCTCCATACCTTCCTGCTCATGGCCACTTTTTATGCCGCTGGGGCCTGAATGAGATCCCAGATGAAGGAGCTTGTCACATTCCCGGGCTCTGGCTCTCTTGGAAAACAGTAACAGTCATTCCAATGGGTTGTGTTAGGCAGCCATAATTTCGGCAAAGACAGGCAAGTCCTATCAAACTACAGAAGTAGTCAAATGGGTACATTTCAAGAAAGAAGAGAGACTAGCCTTTTCTTTGTGGCAATCTCCCGTCTTGCATACACTGTGATTGGGAAGAGGAGAGTATAGAATCTGTGCCCAATGAAAACCCTTCTCTGAAAAGTTCCCTCAGTGCTTTGTGGCTTGGCCGTAGACTGAGGCTTAGAAGGCCACAATTACACTGTATAGATGTATCTTGTTCTATATTTAGTGTGTAATCTCTGCCCTCAGGGGTTACATATGGCTGCGAGCACCCACTTGAGAGCTAAAAATGTACGTCGCCGCCCACTTTGTCCCGAATTGGAATCACACATAATTGCTCTAGGCTTAAAATGTTTTTCCCTTTGAGGGTAGGATTTAAGATCAAGTTGTTAGTGGGCAGTCCTTGCTATGAAGCCAAGTGTCACTTTGCCCATGAACAAATAGGGAGGGAGCAAAGACTTGATCAACAAATGGGTGCAAGAAGGGAGATGTTCCAGAAACCATTCACAGCTCTTCTGGTAAAGTCAAAAGTAACTCACACATCTAGAAGGCTCTAGATTCATCTAGAAACAAATATGAAATGGTCATGGGCAATCCAGAAATATTTGCTGATGGGTTGGAGAGGTGCCTGAAATGCTTACAAATGAAAGTTCAGTCACTGAAGTGTCCAGATGATAGACGTGCTGGGAATGGGAACGGGACATCGGAGGCTGGAGAAGGGGTGTGTGTGTCCAGGGAGAACATAAGTCTGGGGAATGGCAGAGAAATCATGTGGGCTTTGTTTGCGGGTTTTAAAATTGAGGTCACGGATATCTGTTGATGATGCATTGTGAAGAAAGCATGCAAAACAAAGATGCCTTCTACTGATGGACTCTTAGAGGGGTTGGCTTTCAGCAGAGTACAGTGCCATGGGTCCAATGTGGTTATGGAATTCTGACATACTAACCACCACGTCAGAAGTTCAGAACCACCAGCCGCTCTGAGACTAAAGAACTATAGCCTCAGAAACCTACAGGGGCAGTTGGAATCAAGTCAACGACGGTGAGAAGCACAAAAACTGCAGGTATACCTTAAAGATATTGCAGGAAGGTTCTGTTTCAGACCATAGCAGTAAAGCACCAACAAAGCAAGTTACAGAGCCCCCACGCCCTCCTGTACTAACTAGAGTCTCTCACTGCAAGTTTGGCACTTCAAACTCACCAAGATAAGGCTGCAGAAGAACCTTTCAAAGGGTTTTTTGTTTTGTTTGGGCATCACAGTCAAAGGGTTTTTTATGAGTCAGAATCAACTCGATTGCAGTTGACTTTCTTTTGGGGATACGTGTTGATGTGTTTCTGTGGTTGTGAGTTTGTTCACAGTGAGGAAACAATACTCGCTGCCCTTGAATTGAGTCCAACCCATGGCAACCTAGTAAGGCAGAGTAGAAACGTCCCTGTGGGTTTCTGAGTCTCTAAGTCTTTATGGGAGTAGAAAGTCTCATCTTTCTCCCCCTGGGTGGTTTTGAACCGGTGACGTAATGGTTAGCAGTCCAATGTATAACCAGGATGTCACCAGGGCTCTTGGGATTGCAACAAGGCCAGAGATATTGTAAGAATTAGCAAGCTGTGACACGGAGGTAAGACGTGAGCTTTTGGAAAATGGAACCAGTGGACCTGATGGATGCAAAGCTGGCACAGACGTTCCATTAGTCAAGGAACACAAGATCCGAGACGTGCGATCAGGGGAAGATCAATACAAGGAAGGATGACTGTACAGGATCATCAGAGGGGTCTTTGAAGACATTGTGGAGACATTAGACTTGTGTTTAATTCCATTTTACCCTGAACTTTTAAAAGCTTCCGCATCTATAGCAGTTAATGTTGAGCACATTCTGACTCATGGAGAGCTTCCGCTTGTCAGAGGAGAACTGGGCTCCGGAGCATTTTCAGTGGCTGAGTTCAGAAGCAGGTTTTTCTTCCTAGACATCTCTGCATGGACTCTAACCAGAAACCTCTCATCTAGCAACCAAGTTCTCATGTTGTTTGCACCCCACAGGGATTCCCAAACATCACAGAAGGGACATAGATAACAGCCAGCTTCCAATAGGACTTCCTGAGAAGGTGATATTTAAACTGGCATTCTGAAAGGTGACCAGGGCTTCTTTTCAGCAAGAGAGGAAGATTAGGTAATGACAAAAAGCTTGTGCAAAGAAAAAGAAGACAGAGCCCAGTGGGATTGGAGAAGAAAAGGGGGAGAGGAGAAGGATAAGCCATTTGTAAATGCCTTTGTTTACACAACTAAGACATTTGGATAGCGTTTTATAAACAACATTTTTCCTCCAAACAAACCGAGATGCTTGGGGGCCTGTCAGCGGTCCCACTGAGCTGTTGGGTGGTGCCAGTGGCTCATGGCCTGAAAGGTGGGAGGCTGAAGTGTGCGCAGATGGACCTTGGAAGACAGACTGGTCATCTATTTCTGATGTACCAGTCATTGAAAGCCATGCAGAACCCAGTTCCGCTCTGGCAGACTCTATATGAGTCAAAGTGACTACATAACAACCAGTAAGTGGTACCGTTGTGGCGTGTGAGATGTGACAGAGAAGAAAAAGGGCAAAGGCTTTTGTCTCCAAAGGAACGAAAGGAATTCATCTTCCGAAGGTTATTCCCATACTCTTCAGCTATAGAGAACTCAAGGTCAATCCACCACCACAGAGCAGAGTCTGACTCGTGGACTTCCAGTGGTTTCCAAGGCTGTAAATCATCACAGGAGTAGACAGACTCATCTTTCTCCCTCCGAGTGTCTGGTAGGT
Source organism: Nesogale talazaci (assembly GCA_004026705.1). NCBI lineage: Eukaryota > Metazoa > Chordata > Mammalia > Afrosoricida > Tenrecidae > Nesogale > Nesogale talazaci. Next base: position 71,364 of record PVJH01002420.1, on the reverse strand, counting down.
TTGAGTCATAGACTTCTGGTTAGCCACTGAACACCTAACTCACAGAGTCACCAGGGCTCCTTGTAGCATGCTGTCGGCACTAATAACTACTCTTTGGTTAATTAAAAGATGCTTAATGTATGCCTCATTAAGCAGAATAATCAGTTTCTGTAAGGATGCTTATGTGCCTTATTTTTCTCTTTTTAATAAAAATGAAAGCAAATTAGGAGGCTAAGAGATAATTAAGGGCAATCTGTTAGCTCTCAGTTCTTCCCCTCTGCCCTTTGTGAATGGTCTCCCATTCTTTTTCTCCCTGTCATGTCTCACTGTTGGGCAGCATTCTTCCTCCACCCCTGCCACCTCCATTAACATCCAAGTTGGTCCTGGTGATACAACAAGCAAGTTTAGAACTAGCCAGTTATTCTGTGCCCAGCTCCTCAGGCGGATCCATAAGGATCTAAGAATTGATGGGTTTTAAACATGTGTGATCCCTGCCCAACCCATCTTTAAAAAAAGTCATTTTGGGGGTAGGGCTCATACAACTCTTAACACCATCCATCCAACCATCCATCCATCCATCCATTGTATCAAGCACATTTGTACATTTGTAGCCATCATCATTCTCAAAACATTTGCTTTCTACTTGAGCCCTTGGTATCTGCTCCTCATTTCTCTCTCTCCCCACTTCCTCATGAACCCTTGATAATTCATAGATTTTTATTATTTTGTCAAGTCTTACACTGTCCGAATGTGTCCTTCGCACACAACATCTTAAGCAAGGGCATCACAGTCTTCGGTGAAGTTGATGTGGATTGTTTTTAACTGATTCCTACTAATGTTGAGCCAAGTGTACAGTGTAGAACTGGCCATTTGGGTTTCCAGGCTGTGACTGCTGAGAAGCAGATGACCAAGTTTGTTGCTGGAAGTGCATCTGTGTACACTACAAAGACCAACTTTTTGGCTAGCAGTTGAGCTCTTTCATTAACCCAACCTATAGAACCTTAAACCAGGCACAAGCCCAAAGTTGTTCAATTCCTTTATATTTGCTGTCTTTTTTGCTGGGTTGTTTACATCTCTGTAGAATATTCATGAGTTAGGGTTCCCACTCATCTTTTTTTTTTTCTCATCTAAGGATAAAAATCTAGGTGGGAAGTAATGATGTTGATGAATTCTAGCACTTGTCAGTTTGGAAATGTTCAAGGAAAACAAATGAAAGAGAAAGGCTGGATTGTTTATATACTGTCAGTCAGCAATTCAAAGAGTTAGCCCATTTTGTCCTCTCTATACTTTTGAAGTTGAGGATTAGGACTGAATCATGGACAACATTCCAACATGAAAAAGTTTGAGGGATGTTATAGATTTTTAAAATTTATTTATGTCTCGATATTTTATTGTTTACAATTTTACATTTATCTTTGACCAATTTTTAGAAAGAAAAAATAATGGTCATTTTATTACTCTCTTCTTTCTCCTAAACTCTTACTGTATCTCAGGAAATCTCTCTGTATGCCCCACCTCTTACTGATGTTGTTGGCTGTACATAAATAAACTAAGACTTTATCTAGACCTAAGTAGCCTAAGTAAGACTGCGAGTTGTAAATCTACTTTAGTTTATCCTTCAAATATTTAACTTTTTTCCCCCTAAAATGAGTTCACAGTAAAGGATTACTATTGTTAAAATAAGACGTCATAAATTCTGTGCATCCTTAGCATTGGGCTGTAGTTGACTTTTGCATGCTAAATCTATCACAATGCTGAAACTTAATAGATAAATAAAATTGCCTAGGAGTGTTAAAAATCCCAGAGAATAAACTGATTTCAAGTGTCCTCAAGTACTTCAGAAACCTCCATTTACATAGTTGCTCTTGATATGGTAATTATATACGAATCTCCTGTGTTCATTAAAATATGAACCCTAAGGGCTCCACTGACAATTTGCTAGCCACCCATAGGTTGAAAGTAATAAAATTGCTTTGCTTTAAAAAATCCATAATGTAGTATTTTTACTAATTCAGGTGGGCTTTCTCTCTACTGTTCTCCCAACTAGGTAATGAGAGGAATTGAAAAAAATAATGTCTGATAAAATTAAGGTGGTCCAGCGACATCAGAGAGAAGCATGCAATTGTTTCTATTGCCTTGGCCCTAGGACGTCTCCAGCTGCTAGGCAAAGAGGGTACCCTCTTTGTTAATTTTTGCAGCGACTTGCCATCCCATGCTTTCAGCATATTCATATATATATACACATATATACATATATGTATATATATCAAAAGAAAAGTTTCTATCTTCTCAATCAGGCAGGTTTCTAAAATATAAATTCAAGGAGGAAAATTAAAGAGAAAGCAAGCCCAACTCAATTATCTGTGTCCCATGTCTATCTATAGGCATTCTCACATTGGAAATTTTAACATAAAATTGCTATTATTGCCCCCCTTGCAGTTGGAGTTCCTGGAGCAGGGGAAGCTGACACACATTCAGCACTCTGAGAAAAGGAGTGACCTAACCACAACTCCTGAGAATGAATGTCCAGATGAGGGTCTTAATAAGGGGTAGGTTCTGATAGAGTGGAGTTGGGGTTGGGCCGATGTCACCTTCAACTTTATCATCCCTCCCTAGTTTCTGGGTACTTCGAAGATCTTCGTTTTCCCACCGCTAACTTAGGGTCCCACCTCTATCTGCATTTTGGCTTCAATGGTGTTTCTACTTGTGTTAGTCCAGGTTGACCAAGAAACAAATTCATATATGTGTAAGAGAGAATTTTATATCAAGAAGTTATTATGCATCAATAAATCATCTCAACTCAAGTCCAGATCAGTCTATAAATTCGATGTTAGTTCATAAGCCCTATATGAGCCCATGAATTCTTCTTCAGTCTCATGTAGCACATGCAATGATCTTGAATGCAAGAATATCACTGGCTGGTGGATGGAAAGTCCTGCGGATCCAATGACAGTAAATGCATCTCCAAGGCTCAGGCTGCCATCAGTGTGGCTTCATGTAACTCATCAACAGGAAGGTGAAGGAGAGAACAAAGAATGGGTCTAGCCTCCAGTGAGTTATTTATCTCCATTGGACCTCCAAACGAGGTCATCAAGCTGCGACCTAAACTTCACGCCTTCGCTCTTAATATCTTCAAGTTGACAGATTATGTTACTGCCACATTGTTTTTGTTGGCATTCCCAGGATGCTTGTTCTTAGGGAAATCTTCCCACAGAGCACCACTTTGTCCAGGTGGAGCAAAATGAAAGGGAGTGAGGTCCCGCTCTTTGGTAATGGGAAGTTCCCATCCTTCTCTCATCTTCTCAAGGTGTTCTGGTGGTGTGGTGGTCTCGTGTTAGGTTGCTAAACACAAGGTTTAAAATCACCGGGTATACCTCTAAGGGAAAAAAAGGAGACTTTCAACATCTGTAATGAGTTACAGTCTTAGAAATCCACAAAGGTCAGTTCTGTCCTGTTCTATTGGATCACTATGAATCAGTATCAACTCGATGGCAGTGAATTCGGTTTTGGTTTTGTTTATACTCTTGTGAAGGAGCCTTGATAACACTTTTGGGTAAGGCTGGGCCTTCTAGCCACAGGGTTCATGGTTCAAACCCACCAGATGCTCCTCAGTAGAAAGATGAGGCTTTCTGGTCCCATAAAGATTTATAGCTTCAGAAATTCTACACAGGATCACTATGGGGTCAGAATAGACCCCATAGTAGAAGATCTGATTAAGACAGTTGACTCAACTAGAAGGATATCCGAGAATATTGCAGCATTTTCTCTGAGCCCAACGCCAGTGCTTAAGATATCAGGCTTTGTAGAAGGATGGCAGAAAAGAGGAAGGTCCTCAACAAGATGACACAGAGGCTGCAGCTGTGGGCTTGAGTGTAAGAAAAATGTTGTTGGTGATGCAGGACCGACCGTCTCTCATTGTACATTGGGTCACTATGGGTTGAAATGGACTCAGTAACACTTAATGGCGAGTAAGCACTTGAGAGAAAGGTGACTCTTTCTCTTCTCAGAGAGATTTACAGCCTCACCAACCTATAGGGGCAGCTCTCCTCTGTCTGATAGGGCTACTATGAACTAGAATCAACTTGATAGCAGTGATTTTTTTGAGAAGTAAATACTTCCCTGCCCATCTGTCATATTGTCACACTGCAGTGGTGAGCAGGAAGTGGTGATGCTGGAAGGATAGTACCCATAATGTAGATACAATGGTAGGTTCACCCATGGTGATAGGAAATAATTTAGCAAAGGTTCCAGACCAAGACAGGCAGCACAGTTTCCAGAACAAGGCTTGGCGTGTGTGGTCTGCTTCTATAAATTAGCTTATGAAATGGTGTGGGCCACAAGAGATGCTGTCTGACATAATGTTGAATGATGGGCATAGGCCTGGGCAACACCTGCAGTTGTGAGGCAGCACTCTGTTCAAGTATACACATTCCTAAGGTCACCGTGGGTCAGAACCAACTCTGTGCCAATTACCAGCGATAACAATGTGTCTGCGGGGCATTGTGGTTGGTCTAAAGAAGTACAGACATGACTCCTGCTTCTGAGGAACCTGGTCAATGGGACTGCAACTGAAAGGTAGAGGCAGAGGAGCTCAGACGATATGTTTCTTGATGGGACATGTCCTTCTTCTCTGACTTACACCATACATGGTCTATAGTGCTTCCTTAGACTGCCCCCATGGTCCAACCATTATATCTGCTTGAGCCTTTCCCCTGCAGTTCCCTGTTTGGGTGTTTTCCATCCTTATTGATATCATAATCAAAGAGATGTGCCGGTTTCTTTGAAAGGATCTCTTCAATTGTGTGCAGCCTGTTTTATCATGTCAGGTTAGACAGAATCAGTGTTTGTAATTAAGCCATGCTGGGACATGGGAGAACAAATGTAACCTTAGTATTTTGTGGAAGGCCCAATTCTAAGGCATCTCCTGAGAGTCCCTTGTCAAGTGTACAATCCCCATAGAATCACTGCCAAAGTCAAACCAGGAGACATAAAATTGATCTAGACTCATGGGGAGTACACATTGGAGATACAAGGTCCATCTGCAAGGGAAGTGGCATCCTCTTACAGAAGGGTCATGGGGAGGAGACTAGCCTCTCAGGACACAGTATAGCAATGATGAAATATGCAACTTTCCTCTAGTTCTAAAATACTTCCTCCCTCCCACTATCATGATCTGAATTCTACCTTTCCAATCCAGTTAGACCAGAGAAACCAGGACAGATGATCCCTTTAGGAAGAGTGAGGAGAGTGTTGACACTGGGAGGATGGAGAGAGGGTGGTGCAGAAAGAAGGAACTGATTATAAGGAGCTACATATATCCTCCACTTTGGAGTGCGGACAAAGGGGAAGTGGGTGAAGGGAGACATTGGACAGCACTCGACAAGATAAAATTAGAATCGTTTATAAATCACCAAGGGGTGGGCGAGCAGGGAGGGAGTGGGAAACAGAGGAGCCAATATCAGGGGCTTAAGTGGGAAGAAAATGTTTTGAGAATGAAAATGGCATCAATGGTACAAGTGTGCTTTTCATACAATGGATGGATGGATGCATTGTGCTAAGAGTTGTATAAGCCCCCAAGGGGACCCCTGTGGATTTCCAAGGTTGTTACTCTTTATGAAAGTAGAAAGCCACATCTTTCTTGCATAGAGTGACTAGTATTTTTGAACTGTTTGTCTTGTGATTAGCAGCTTAATGAGTAACTGTGTTAGACAAGGTTCTCTACAGAAACAAAACCAGACTCTTTATGATTTCATATTTATATATGGATGTGTACAGTACAAAGAAATATAATAACTAATTAGTCCACAAAACAGTACAGAGGCCTCAGTTCAACTCACTTCTGTGGATAAGTTAATATACTGGAAGTCCTTCAACTCACAAATCAGTCAGATGACAGGATCCAAGCTCAAGTGATGTATATGCCAGCAGAAAAGCACACAGCCTGATACGTTAGAGACTGAGTGCTTTAACTACTACACCACCAGGCTCCTCTTCGTGTCATGAGCTTGTCTTGCACTCTTTATGGAATATATTTGCAGGACAACATACTGCAAACACATATTAGCTTTCTGTTGTTATATTATCAAATCATTGCAAACTTGGTACCACACACAACAGTGGTACAAGTCACAGCCAATTCTCTTCTCGGCATTTCACAAGACTGAAATCCAGATTCCAAATTTTGCTTCCAAGTTCATTTTTGTCATGGTAGGGCATTTTTTTTTAAGGCCGAGGCCTCTGTTTCCTCTGAGGCCAGTTTACCACGTCAAGAGGTTGCACATATTCTAATGCATTGCTTCATTCTCCTGCTTCAATCCTCTGGATTATCTTTCCTCAGCCTGCTTCTAACAGACTTCTGCAACTAGCCTGGTGATATAGTTGATTATTATGATAGATAAGTTTATTGTGCCAACCTGGCCAATAGGAACATGTGGGACTAAGAAGGTTGCAATTTGATTGGATGGTAAAAAGATCAATGGCTCTCTTTGATCAAACCAGCATGCAGTGGCTTCAGCTATTTATTTGCTGTATCTTGCAAGTGACACTATCCATGAGACACCCAATCCGTGAAGCATGTTGCTAGAGCTTGAGATTCCTTTGAGATTTGCTTCACCACACTGCTGGTGTATCCATCACTTGAGCTAAGGATTGTTGGATCCTGTCACCTGACTGATGATTGGTGGCTTGCCCTGCTGTTTGCTGACTATGGTCGGACTGCCTGCATTGCTCTATGGAAGACTCGGCTGTCTGCACCCTTGACCTCAGACCCATTAGCCCTCCTGAGTTGAAGTATTTCTGATTAAACTGAGCCCTCTGTTCAGCCATGCAGATTCTACTGAGTAGTTTTACTCTATGGTGTAAGGTCTCTGCAACTTTGAATTTGCTTCTTTTGGAATTTTCTTCTTAGCCAGCTGGACCATGACAGTGTCACTTCCCTACACAATGGAAATGGAAATGGCCATTGAGTGTCCATCAGTGGCCAGGCAAAGCTTTGGGGAGAGAGCTTTTAGGGAAGTCTTAGCTCTTTAAGTTCCTGAGGCAAGTCGCTCATTTTTACTAGTGCATGTGTGCAGAATTAAGGGGATGACCATGTTGGCATGACCTTTTGCCATGTTTTCACAATGAAAACCATAGTTTTATTTGCCAACCACTTTATTCAACGCATTGCCTTATCTTTCCTTTATGGGGCCCAGCCCTGATTCTCTACAGGGATTTTTTTTTTTTAAAAAAATCATTTTATTAGGGTCTCATACAACTCATCACATTTCATACATCCACCCATTGTGTCAAGCACACTTGTACATTTGTTGCCATCATCATTCTCAAATCATTTGCTTTCTACTCAAACCCTTGGTATCAGTTCTTGGTCCCCCACCCCTACCGCCACCCCGCTTCCCTCCTACTCACACCCTCGCTCCCTAATGAACCTTTGATAATTTATAAATTATCATTTATGTTTCATGCCGTACACTGTCTGATCTAGCCCTTCACCCACTTTTCTGTTGCTCATCTCTCAGGGAGGGGGTTATATGTAGATCATTGCGATCAGTTGGCATGGATGAGAATACCCCCCAAACTCAAACTCACTGCGATCAAATTGATGCCAACTCATACTGAGACTGAGGAATAGAAAGCCATTTCTCCTGTGGAGTATCTGGTGGTCTCAAATCCCTGACCTTTAGAATCACAGCGCTATGCAGAACCACTATGCCATCAGTGTTGCTATTAGGTATAGGATCAAAGACACCTATTGTGTACTTGTTGGGGAGAGTTGTTATTTAAAAGCAATTGACAGTCCAATATTTGCACTAACAAACTACACTAAAACAGCATGTCCCTAGGAGAAAGTCCCGTGTGAGATCTAAGATAGTTCTTACAAGACTGATGCCCATTGGCAGTCTTTAAGTCCTTACAATCCAGCAATTCTTTCGTGTGCTCGTGTTTAAAGCACACAAACACAAATGGAGCTTTAAAATCTATTTTTGAAACCTAAAGTGATTCTGACTAGAAGCAGTTCTTTGCCCAGAACACCTGCTCATCAGAATTCATTCTTAGTGTGTCATGCCACCTTTGGGGGGCAGAGATGCAGTCCTTTCTAGTGTAGTGCTGTGGGAGGAGAGCCCAGCATGTCAACCTCATCCTTACATTTACCTCCCCACGTCTGCCTCCAAGGGTTGGGGTTTTTAAAGGAAGTGGTTGCTTACAGCCCTCTGAGGTGCTCATCATCTTTTGCCTCTGAAATGAATCTTCCCTGAGCTTGAGGATCTTGTTCACACAGAAAAATAAAGGTTTACAGAAAATTAAGGGCTCTTGAGTTACAATATTTCAGCGATATGGGGACGTTTCACAGAGAAGATGCTAATTATGGAATGCTTTCTTTCCCTAAGCACCTGGAGATTCCTTCCCTACCCTATTAGCTGCTGACTGTCTTAAGTTAGACTATCAGGGGCTGGGGAGAAGTGGGGTGGTGGAGGAGGGACTCCACAGCCCACTCAGCTGGAAGATGAGGAAATGTATCCATCTGTTCCTCTTTAGGGAAGTAGACAGACATTGCTCAAACCACCTCCAGGTAACCCTGAGCCTTTATCAATGGTGGGCCAGCTGGGCTTTCTGTTGGGGGCTGGTTGTATGAGAAAACTTCTGGGTTGCGGGTTGCCCACGCTCTCAAATTTCAAAACATCTCACACACCGAAGAGACAAGAGGTAGAAGTACCTCCATTCCTTTGATTTAAGGCTTCATGACTGACAGTCAATGGTGCCTGCCTTCCAACCAAGGGATCTGCATAAACCCTACTTTTGGAGCGGAGCAGCGCAGAGTGAAGTGCCCTGATGGCATCCTCGATTACTCACGGGGTTCTTTACCACAGGATCAGCAGTTCAAATTCACCAGCCTCTCTGAGGGAGGAAAAAGATGGAGCCTTCTTCAGCCATCAAGATTGGCACTCTCAGAACCCGACACGGGCCGTTCTGCCCTGTCCTCTATGGAAGGTCGCTGTGAGTTCGAATCCCCATGATGGCAGTGAGGTCATTTTCTTTTGGGCTGGAGCAGAGTTGAGGTTTGAATCTCCTCGCCAAGCCAACCACCTTTAGTTTCCCCCCCCACCTTTAGTCTTTCCTCACTTGACATTCACCTTGGGAACAATAGTTCTGTGGAGCTTTGGTTTCTTCTGTCCATTTTAAGCAATACCAGGGAAGGGTGTAGGGAGACGGATCCCAGCTCCCACACAAGGAGAGTGTGCAAAAGCAGTGATATGCTGGGAATCATCTCATGTCTCTTCCTCTTGCACTTTTCACCAACAGTGTGTATTGCACTGTTGTTTGGGGAATGCACACCTCAGGTCTCCATGGACCCACCACAACTGTGAGACCCCTGTCTTGTGACTATGACTGCCATTATCCCCTACGGCCGCTCCACCTCCCTGCAGACCACCCCAGTGCTCTGTCCCCGAGGGGCTGCAGCCACTCCATCTTTGGACTTATGGTTTAGCTGATCTTTGTCAAGTAAGCTCCAACCTTTCTTTCAAGTAATACTTTACTGAAAGTTTATAAGTTTTCATTTTCTGTGTATGCATATATATATATATATATATATATATATATTAAACAGTAGTTTCTGTTTCAACATTTTTTAAGGTGGATTCTTCAGGGAGGTTTCATTACATTTGTCATGTGACAGCATCACCATTATACCTGTCTAAATACTATACATTTCTAAACCCTAATTCATGCTCAGTGTCCCTAGGCAGTGACTTCTTTCCCCTCATTTCTCACCTTTGGTAGCCAAGACTGGATGTATGACTTTGTATATTTGCCTAGTTTAGACATTTCATATGCATGGGCCCATCTTATTCCTTTTATCGATCTTTCATGAAATTGAAGGGTCAGAGATCTGAAAAAAAATAGTTTGGCCCCAGAATGCTTATGTCTTCACTTTTTTAGAAATCTGATCACTCATCCCTGCCATTTTAGCCACCTAATACCTTCATTTCCTGGGTGATAGCTGACCACTACATGACCTGACTTTTTCACTTCACCCTTGTGTGATATTTTCACCAAAGACTCATTTACAGTAAGTATGTGAAAGCTACACCAGTGACACTACCTTTTATGCTGAAAGTGAGAAGAACTTGGAGCATTTGCCAAGGATGGTCATGGATTACTGACTCCTGCATGAACTACAACTTAATGTAAAGAAAGCAAAAATCTTCACAACTGGACCAATAGATAACAGGATGATCAACAGAGAAAAGATTAGCATTGCCACACGTTTCATTTTAGTGGGATGCTGAATAAAGAGTGCTTATGGAAGCGGCACCCAGACATTAATTGACACATGTCTTGGGCAAATCTGCTGTGACAGAGCCCTTTTAAGGCTTGGAGAGCAAGGAGGACACAATGAGAAGTAAGGTTTGCCTGATCTAAGTCATAGCATCGTTGACTGCTTCATATGTATGTGTGAACGTTGGACACTGAATAAGGACGGCCGACGAAAGATATTGAAAGTACCATTGACTGCCCAAAGAACTAATAGATATGTCTTGGGAGAAGTATAGGCAGAAAGCACCTTAGAAGTGAGGATGGTGGGATGTGTTCCACACCTTTGGACGTGTTCATCGGAGAAGGGCATTATGCTTGGTAAAGTGGAAGGGTGATGAAGAAGAGGGAGACTCCACAAGATGAACCAACACTTTGATGGTAATGTTGGGCTCATTATCATGAGAGTGGGCAAGACTGGGAGTGGCTGACACAAAATCAGCAGTTCAAACCCACCAGCTCTTCCTAGGGAGAGAGAAGAATGTGTCGCCTTTCACAGAGACTGGTAGTTTTACAAACCATGTATAGTTAGGGTTGCTGCAAGTTGAAATGGACTTCTTGACAGTGATTTTGGTTTGGGGACAGAAGAAACAATGAATTTTGAAAGACGCACCCCTAGAATCCTTTCTAGAAGGGGTTGTGTCTGTGTGTGTGTGTGGGGGGGGGGATTTGTCTCAAGTAATTTAGAAGTGTTACCAGAAGGGACCAGAACTTGGAGAAGGACATCATTCTTAGATGGGTCAAAAAGAAAGAGAAAGACTCTTAAGGGGATTGGTTGCCACCACGGGTGCAACAAGGGCAGTGAGTCAGAGGATGGTACAGATCTGGGCAGTTCTGTCCTAAGCGGGGTTATGTGAGTCAGAATCCATTTGTGGGTACTTCATGGCAACCTGGAAAGGTACCAGTTTGGACAGAGAAATTGTCCCGCACCTATGCTTCCCTTAGACAGTATTGGCTTTTACTTTGTTGAATGCTCAGATACTATTGAAGAAGCAGAGACTCCTAGATATAGTTTGGCTGTACAATGCTGGCAAGCAAATATTATGAAAAGGAACATTTATCAGCACAAGGCAGTGAGTGAAAGCTTTGGTAGGGGTACAGATGAGAGACATGCTTAGTGTAGGGACACGAGGGAAGGGGCTTCCAATAGTTTGTGGGAAAATGGAATAGAAGGATAATGGAATTTCCCATAAAGCATTGAACTTCCCTCTTAGATTTAATTGGAGTGGCCATCTTGTTGTATAAGCCAATATACTCTATAAATGGGGACTTAGAGAATAGAGTCAATTTTTCCTCATCACTTTTTCTATATTATTATAAAAAGGAGAATGTAGAGGTGAAAACAAAATCATATGGTTGTTTGGGGTTATGTTAGTCCGAGTATAGTAGAGAAACAAATTCATAAACAAATTCATGCATATGGATATAAGGGAAAGGTTTATATACAAGAGGAATGGAACATAGAGAAAACATCCCAGCTCAGTCCAGTGCAAGGTCATACTAGCCCATATGTCTGATACCAATCTGTAAAGTCCTCTTCAGACTCACGAAGCACATGCAACGACACCAGGACAATCACAGGCCAGTGGGTGCAGACACTTGTGTATCAGCAGCAGTAGAAGCATGCCTGTATGGCAGGGGTCTCTCCATGGCTCCTCGTTTCCAGGGCTCAGGGTCCATCAGCAGTATCCATTAGTGGTAGAAGCATCTCAATGCTTGCAGGCATCTCTCTGTGGCCTTTCCTGCTACAGAGGTCTGATTCCATCAGGGTAAGCCTATGTGGCTTTTTCATGGCTCCTCCAGTTCTGAGGACTCAGAGTCTATGCTGCCATCTTGTCTTGTCAGTCAAGTGTCTCCAAGAAACTGAGTCTATAGTCTCTCACCAACATGGGGGAAATACCGCAAGATTTCACAGAATTCTCAGAGAAAACCATGCCCACATAGAGGTCTCTTTGACTGTCTTCAGATTGACAGCCTAGACTCCACCCCTACACTCCTCCCAATCATGAAATTGACACAAAGTATATGACTGCCACAGGGGTGCCATAGAGTTGACTTTGACCTGTAGTGACCCCAGGTCACAGAATGTAACTGCCCTACCAATTGCCAAGAGTTGTCCTGAAGGATCTGTTGGTTCATTTGGGTAGAGCCCAGTGCTGAACTGTTGCACTGTACTATTGATGCAAGTTGCATGTCTATTTTCAGACAGGTCTCCTTGGGGAAATACCAAGCATTAACTCTGGAAACAAGGTTTCTTTCCCTTTGTTTAATCTCCGCACCCACAGTAATAGAAAGATAAAATTAGACGGAATCCTAAAAGCTCCTCCAGTCCTCCCCTCCCCCAACACACACAGATTGAGGGACAGTGGGGAGATCAATGATGCTGTCCAGTTTAGCATCTTCATAGAGCCAACAAGAGTGTAGCAAGAGAATTTATGTGACTTTTTAACAGTCATACTGTGGACCATAGAATTAAGAGCCATTGCAAATGGCCCCAGGCAATCTGACTTGACAGGATGCTTAACCCCCAACATTATCAAATCCCAGATTTTAAAACCATACCTGTGAACTGTCAAGGTGCAACATAAACCTTCCTCTTATTTCCTTCCAGAAGAAGACTCAGAGCAGCTTGTTGCCACAATACTCTGCGTTCTTGAAGCCTATTGTTAATTCGTCCCTTAAACGTATCCTTAAGCTTTCTATTTTTAGTTCCCTTTGTATTTCCTCATAAATGTTATATATTCTAATTCTTTAATGACACCTTGTGTATTTCCTTTTTATCCAAATTCCTGTTGAAATTGTGTACATTGTACTAATGTACTCCCTTCAAAGGGGTTGGTCCTTTGAAGTCTTAAGTAGATTGTAGAAGTGCTAGTTACTTGAAGAAACATCCATTTACTGCTTCCTTAGTGAGGCATTTACTACTGGTTTAGTGGAGCAGTCAATTTACCTGAGATCAACCTTAGGCATATTGCTTCATCTTTTAGGGATACTGTTTCTACATGTGGGAGATGGGTATAATAATAACTGACTTACTGTGACTTGAGAATATTGAACTGGAACATGAATATCCCAGTGCCTGAGACATGGCCCCATATGTACATAGTAGGTGACTTGTAAGAGTATGCTTCTCTTTCCAGATTTATTTTTTGACCACAAAGCATTTTTTTTTATTGGTGTGTGTACTTTCTTCTGGATGAAAATGCACAGGACAAGAAAAACAGCACCGAGCTGGGTTTTATGTTCTTAAGTACATCACTTACCATAGATCACATTGCTCCTCCTTTGCTGTGTGCTTACATAGTGCTCCCACTCCTCATGCATTTATATGAGTAAATTCCAATGACCAGGATATTATTTGAAAGTGAGTGCCATGCTAAAATGAGATGGAGCCCAACAGATCAATACAATGGAGGATGATTACATCATTACATATCTGCCAAATTTACACCATCACATGACGATAAATCAGAGAATCATGGCTCACAACCTTATCCTCAGACCCAACTTTGTTTTCCCCAAGCACCTCAGTGTTCACCATTGTTAGATGTTCCTTGATGGGCAAATGGGCAAAATAATCAGACAGTAGATTTTTCACTTTTGCCTGCAAAATGCTGAATCACAAGGCAGTCGGTTTGTGAGGAATCGGCCTATTATCTTTATTTTCTTAAGAGGAAGCCCTGGTGAAGCAGTAGCTTAAGCTCTGGACGTCCGATGGACAAATCAGTGGTTTGAACACACTCGCTGCTCCTTGGGAGAAAGACAAGAAAGTCTGTTTTTCAAAAAAGATTTATGAACCAGCCTGGAAAACCCCTGCCCTATGGAATGGCTTTGAGTCACTTGTGAGGGGTAGCAATCTTTGTAACGGGGTCCCCAGATATTGGACGTATTTCACCAGTGTAGCTGCTAAACAGAAGCTTCCCGGGTAAAGTCCAACCAGATAGTTTTGTTCCCTTTTCTCAGTATGACATTTGGGATAGATACACCTTTAGAGATCTTGGTAGATTAGTCATTGCTTAGGGTTATGGCAGGGGTGCTTGGGGGAAATGAGAAGCTACTACTAGTGGCGACAAGAATGAAGAAAATGTTCTGAAATTGGTGATGGTTATACAACTCATTTAAAATATATTGAAACCACTGAATTGTACGGTATGTGAACTATGTGCCCATAAAATGTAAAACGATGAGAGGCACACAGAGAAGTGCCTTGGAAGAAAGACCTGGTGATCCGCTTCTGAAGAACTAGCCCTTGGGAACCCCATGGAGCACAGCTCTACCCTGACTCACAGGGATTGACTCCACAAACGACGCTCAATGCCATCGAGTAAGTTCTGGTTCACAGCAACCCACAGGACAGGGTAGAACTGCCCCTGTGCATTTCTGAGACAGGAGTTACGCTGGTTACAAACCGCAGACCCTGCGAATCACAGCCCAATGTGGAACCAGTATCAGCGGGGTCTTTGTGGAATTGCCTAGATGCCTTTGTTTTAGCTATCCTCATAATAGTGTTTCTGAGAATTATGTGAGGTGCATCACAAAGGGGAATGCAGGGAGGACTTTGACAAAGGCTCTACACCCCTGCCATTCCTGGGTATGGAGGACATGCTGCAGGCCTTTCTTCATGGACACCTCTCCTCTTCTCCTCGAGGGGTGTGTGTGCAGCTTCCTCAGACTCCCCTGTCCACTGTGAAAGGCCGTCAGCCAGACCTAATGGAGCTACGGAGGAGATCCACAACATGTTCCTGTCTTTCCTTTGAAAATGGAAAGGCTCTTAGGAGATGGATCTGCCAGTTGGAGCAGCGGTGGTGGGAGACTTTGAAGTCAAAGCCACGGAGTGTCAATGTGGCCATTCCAGTTCCAATCCTCAGCCTCCAGGCAGGTCCTGGCCTCCAGCCCAGCACTGTGTGTGGCCTCCGCCCACCCATGGAGTGCCCCGGATGCCTGCACCGCCCAAGCCCATCCTGTGGCCTGCAGGTGGGTGTACTGGTGAGCTCCTGTCTAGGGAGGACTCTGCAGCCTGCCACGCCCCGTCGCAGGGTGCTCCAGGCCAAATGTCATTTCATTTTCTGTTGTTTTTCTGCCAGAGAGAAGAAGCTTCAAGAAGTTCCTTGGGGATAAAACCCATTACCTTTTAAACTTCATTTTTCTTCAACTTGTCAAGCCTCCTCAAACAGAATTATATGGAGGGTTTCTTTTTTCTAGGGTCTCTAGGTTTTCTTTTCCCACTGCTGCCTTCTGCTGTGTTTAGATCTCTTGCAGGTCACCTTCTGTCCCGGCCTCATATCCTCACTCCCATTCCTCCCTGCTCCAGGCACAGAACATGATGGTGGAATGTTCTCCTTGACTGTCAGCATCATGAACTTTCAGGAGTCAAACTTTCAGTCCAACACATTATCCCTTCCTTCCCTTGTATGAGTCGTAAGAACTTCATAACATGAGAGCTCTGTTGACCATGAGGGGTGAACATTCCCATGATCATTAGTGCCATGTCTTCAAGTACCCCTTCTGCCAGGGAAGCTGATCTTCTTAAGCTTCCATGGCATCATGTTTTCAAGTAGATGTCTGATTTCTCTTCTTCTTGGGGCTGTTGGTGCAATCACAGGAGGTAAAGAGGGATAGCTCAGAAATCTGCAAGTTGTAAAATGAGTGACTGCTGTTCAAGGCAATATACTTCATGCCAGGGGAGAATCCTTCATCTAAAATTATGAATTTTTTTTAAATCCTATTGGAATTTAACTATGATACCCTGGATTTGAATCCTAAATGTAATACTTAGTAACTGTATGAAGTTTGGTAGAGGCTTGCTGTCATCCATTCTTGCTAGAGTATAATAGTGGGAGGTGTCATGTGATTTCATATTGTCATAAATCAAAATGTACCACATACGGTGTCAATAGTAGAGGTTTCCTTTTCATCCATCTAAAATATTTAGTTTACTGACTTAAACAACTATAGATAGATGGAGATATATGCCTTCCTCTATACTTAACAAACCCAGGGCAGTGGTATGGATTGACTACTAGGCTGATAACTGTATGTCAACAGTTCAAACCCACCAGCCGCATGTGGGAGAAAGATGAGGCTGTCTGCTCCTGTAATGATGGAAACTGGAAACTGAATAATGTTGTAACTTCTTTGATGGCAGTGACTATCTATTATCTATCTATCTCTCATCTACCTAATCTGCCTGTCTGCCTATTGTTTATCTGTCTCTCCCTGCTATTGAAATGCCTGGAAAACTTGGGCTGATTCATTTTTTTAAAGATCTTGGTTACAATTAACATAAAATATGTGATCTGTTATACCATCTAGAAGGTAACCTAAATGATAACTATCTCAAATACATTTTTTTACTTTCCTTTAGGATTTCATATAAAGGACAAGTTGTTTGTTTTACATTTTCAGTAAATCTAACCAAGTACCTGTACTGTATATATTGTCTATATGTATATACACTACAGGTGCTCAATTAGGTTTACTCACTTTATACAGTAGATGTATATATTTGCACATGTATGTATGCACGTATCTATTCATTTTATTTTAGGAAAGCATACCAAAACTTGGCAATTCTAATCATTTTTATTGCATGTTTTGCATTTTTAGTGTCATAGTCACCATGTTGTGCAATTGTCACCACTCATGGTTACACGTTGGGCTGCAAGTTCAACAGTTTGAAGCCACCGGCCACTTCAGCTGAGAAAGATGGGGCTTTCTACCCTCATAAATTGTTTCATACTTGGAAGGTCACAGCGGCCTTTCTGCCCTGTTCAATAGGATCATTATGAGTTAGCATTGAATTGATGATGGCCATGAGTATTGATTTATTTCCAAATGTCTTTTAGAAATCGCTCCAGAAATTCAGTGCTCCCTAATTAAGCAATAGCATACTCTTCCTCTGGCTAAGCCCTGGTGACCACTAATACCTAGCTCCATGCCTTTGACTAGCCTAGATATTTCAAGGAGTGGAGTCTCTTGTCCTTTCATGTGTGACTTAGAGTCAGAATACAATGGGCTGCTGCCTGCAAAGTTAGCAGTTTGAAACCACCAGCCACTT
This sequence comes from Nesogale talazaci, assembly GCA_004026705.1. Taxonomy (NCBI): domain Eukaryota; kingdom Metazoa; phylum Chordata; class Mammalia; order Afrosoricida; family Tenrecidae; genus Nesogale; species Nesogale talazaci. The sequence goes on along the minus strand of PVJH01002420.1, from coordinate 54,014 downwards.
CCAGGAAGACTGATGAGGCTTTACAGCCTTGAAAATCCTCCAGGGCAATTCTGCCCCATTTTATAGGGTCTCTGTAAGTCAGCATCAATTTCATGGCTGTGGATGTGTTGGGCTGGTGTGTTTCAGTAGGCATGCTCTTCCCAAGGCCCACTCATCTGGTCCTGTGCATTAGAATTTCACTTTCTCTGATGGCTGGGGACTTTTCAGTTATAGGGTATTACTTGACCTTATCTAGTCACTTATTGTTGGACATGAGTCTTGTCCATGTAGTTACTAATGTAAGTTGTGCTGCCATGATCATTGGATGCCAGTGCCTGCTTGAGTCCTGATTTCCCAGTCAGATTTGCAGGATTTTTCATGGCCAATCAAAGACTGGCAATGAGGAGGCTCTACAGAGCCTATGGGAGAACTCATCCAGCCTGATCAGCCAGAGAAGCAATGGTGGCCAGTCAAGCAGGAGATACTTTCTTTCCACTTACCACATCTTCCTGGGGTGAAGACGATGGCCCAGAACCCAGAGAGGGGTTAAGCACAGCAGTAGGTCTCAACCTGCCCTATTTAGAACCCAACCATATCTCCACGCCATAGAGTAATTCTGACTCATGGTGGCCCTATAGACATAGAACCCCCCCCCCAGGTTTCTGAGGATCTAATTCATTAGGGGAGCAGATAACCTCATCTTTCTTTCCAGGAGTTGCTGGTGGGTTTGCGTCTTCATGAGGGTCTAAGTCAGTGCTTCTTCTCACTGTTGGGTGAGGGCTTGCATACAACCCAAACTGAATTTAAGAATGGGTTTTTCATTGGTAGAAATTGCCAGAAGAGAGTCTGAAACAGCTACTTCATGCTGTGTCCATATAGAATGTTCAAAAAAAGGCCAAGCTACAGAGATAAGTGGAAAGCCTGCTGGATGCCAGGGTTTCTCGTGGAGTATGGCAGGGGTGTGAGTAGAACAAGAGCATCTTTGGGGCTGAAGCTGCTCTGTAGGACTCTGTAGTAGAAGACATGAGACATGGTCCATTTGCCAAAACCCACAGAACCATGCAACTCAAAGAGCAGGATGTTGTGGAAATTAAGACCTGGGATAATACTGACCTATCAGGATTAGTTCACTAGTTATATCTAATGATTTACATGAATGCAAGGTCTGGATATTAATCATGGGAGAACACAGGGGGAGTGACTTTGTGAGAGCACTCTGTAATTTCTGAGCATTTAGTTTTGTTTTTTCCCTTTAGTAAACCTTACAAGGGATCTAGAAAAATTAGGAGTGTGAAATTTACAAATGACCTCACAGCATCCTGTGTGACCACAAGGTACCCAAGGGATCAGGTATGAGGCATCAAAGAGCTAAAAATTGTATCATTATAAATAAGGGTGGGTTCAGATTGGGGACCCAAGGACCATCTACAGGGGAAGTGACATTCCCTTACACAAGGGTAGTGGAGAGGAGAGGAGCCAGTGAAGCAGTGGCACTGCAGAGGGTACAGTGAAGCAATGATGAAATATACAACTTCTCTAGAGCTCTAAACTGCTTCCTCCCTCCCACTATTTTGATCTGAATTCTACCTTAGAAATCTAGATAGACCAGAAGATGTACAGATAGGAACTGGAAACATGGGGAATCCAGGACAGATGATCCCTTTAGAACCAGTGGTCAGAGTGATAGTACCGGGACGTGGAAGGAAGGTGGAGTAGAAAGGGGGAACTAATGACAAGAATCTACCTATAACCTTCTGCCTGGTGGATGGACAATGGGGAAGTGGGTGAGGGGAGACATCAGACAACATTTGACAACACAAAATTATAATAGTTTATAATTTATCAAGGGTCCATGAGGAAGGGGGTAGCAGGGAGGGAGTGGAAAAAGTAGGAACCAAAAATACCAAGGGCTTAAGTAGAAAGAAAATATTTTGAGAATGATGATGGTATCAATGGTGCAAATATGCTTTGTATACAATAGATGTATGTGTGGATGATGCTGAGAGTTGTATGAACCCCCAATAAAATGATTATTTGAAGAAAAAAAAAATGACCTCAGGGTTCAATCACCAGGATTGACCACACAATAATGAAATCTCCAGAGCTTCTGAAAAGTTTGAAAGGGAGTTAAAAGTAGTAGCTCAGAAAGGAGGAAAATATCTTAATTGTGCTACTTATACATCAAGTTGATAGTCCTGACGAAACCAGTTATACCGGTTATACCAGTTATGCCAGTTATACCCTCTGTAGGTCATTATGGTATCAGATGTTCCTCCTCTGTCCACATTCATCCCAGAAATGTTATTATGTGATGAGAGCTCAAGGGTTTGATTGCATGCAATTCAGCTTGCAGCCCTTCTCTGCATGATGTATATGATGCTGCTGGTGAGAGGATGCAAACCACTAGAACTTTGCTTGTATGAATTGTCATCATTGGAAGAGTCCTTGTACATGAATAGGAGTGGGCTCATCATAGGCTTGGGTTACAATTGCCAGTGGTATACAGGGCAGATGCCAAAGACACCTAAGTAATAAGCTAATCGAAAAAAGTATCCCAGAGAGATGTACATAATTATTGACCTGAAAGGACTGCTGTGCTTATTATTTGCTTAAGGGAACCTGCAAGCATTCTGTAATGGTCCCATGTCAATAGAGCTTTTTACAGAGAAGCACCTCCATACAGGAAGAATGGATACAAATGGCTCTCTGTTATTTTCCAGGGAGGCAAGCAATGGAGGAATTGGGAAGTAGATGCAAGCACCATCACACCCACAGTTTTATCTTTCACTGATATCTTTTCCCGGTAGGCCCACTGGTGGTCCAATGGTGGTCCAAGTGTTTGGTTGCCAACAGAAAGGTCAGTGGTTCCCACCTACCAGTGGCTCCCTGGGAGAAAGATGAGTCAGTTTGCTTTGATAAAGATTTAAGAAAGGAAGGAAGGAAAGTGATAAAGAAAGAATAGACTAACAGTATGAGTCATTTCTGGAAGGTCCTAGAAAAAGCATTGCCATTAAGGAGCTGGACGGACACTGTGGCCACCCCATTAGACCTAAACGGAACAGCCATCATGAGGATGATGCAGGTGGCCTTTTGTTGTATGTGAGGTCGATATGAGTTGGAACTGCCCCTACGGCTGGTCTCCCAAAAGGGACAGACTTGAAATGCTGCTCGGGATTTCCATGTAGGCAAATTGGATTGTCTGGTCACCTTCTTCCAGAGAACCTGCAGGGTTTGAACTGCTGGCCCAAGTGCGGCAGTCACTGCATGACCAATCGAAAACTCCTCCTGCTACAAAGATGGCAGACTTGGAAGTGTGAAAGCACAGTACTTCTGCTCCGCCAGGACCACCACAACGCAGAATTGACTCAAAGGCAAGGTTTTTTTTTTTTTCTTCTTTAAAAAACAAAACAAAACAGAAAAAACAACAGTAACAGCAACAACAACAAAACCCCAAGCCTTGTTACTGTCAAGATTTTAAAGGAGGATTTCGGTTTGAGGTAAAGAGAGTATGGGACTCAAGCAGATCCCTCAAAATTGTTAAATCTCACAGAAATGAGTTATCTCCTGTCCTTTTTAAGTTTGGGGAGCTAAGCACTCAAGGGGAACGAAACTCGATTAAGGATTAGTTTCGTGGAGAAAACGTGGCTGTTGGGCAGTTAGCCTTTGATGCTAACAGTGGAAAGGAGGCTAGTGAAGAAGCAGGGGGAAGTTGCTTCCAGGTGAGAGGCTTCAGGGTAGGGGTGGGGGGGAGGGAAGGTGGTTCTCCTGCGCGCATACCCAGGAGTAGTTCTTTCTCAGGACCAAGTGGTTCTCCAGCTCAAGCCCAATTTTGTGTGGAGTGCGTTTTCTGAGTCTCGACAAAGTCGCTAGAGACTCTTGGAGATGGACGGTCCCTCTCTGGGGCTGATTGCTAAGACGGTGCTGTCATCGTGGGTCTGACAGGAGCAGGTCAATTCACATCAGAGTTTACAAATTTAGGACTTGGAGGTGGGGGAGTACCTGCAGCAATTCTCATGCTCTTTCTGTCTTATGCTAGTCTGGGCCCTGGACTTTAAGAGCCCAGTGGACCAGGAATCCATAGGTGGTTCCCATGGTCAAGTCCTGGGCTACTTAGGACAAGTTTAGCAGTTTGAATCTACCCCCATCGTGCCACAGAGCAAAGGCCTGGCTTTCCTGGAAAACCCTGCTGGACACAGTGCTACTCTGAAACACATGGGGTTGCAATGAGTCAGAATATAGTTGACTGTGGTTTATCTAGGAAGCCCCGGTGGCATAGTGGGTAGTCTACTAGGCTGCCTAACTGCCAGGTCAGCAGTTTGAAACCACCAGCTGGTCCTTGGAAGAATGATGAGGCTTTCCACTCCCATAAAGAGTTATAGTCTCAGAAACCCTCGCAGACAGTTCTATCTAGGCCTATAGGGTCACAGTGTGTCTGGATCAACTGGAGGACAGGAAAAAATTTGGTTTATTTAGGATGAGGGTAGGCAAACTTTTGAGATGGAAGAACCAGCAACAGAACAACAACTCAAATATTATCTGAGAGCCATAGCATGTTTACAAACAAATGACCTCGCCATTATCTGGACAATATCCTTAATTTTTCTTTCTTCCATTTGGCCTCTGGCAGTCTGTCTATCCCAGAGCTAGGAAATGAATCAGGATACAACATACATGCAGAAGCTTGCGAATGAGGAGTGAAGGAGGGAGAAATAGCTACTCCATCTGTGTGTTCCTGAGTGAAATGTTTTGAGTGAATCTAGATACAGTGATAGAGGGGCTGGGAGAGGTGCTGGGGGAGTCATTCTAGGATGATTCCCACCCACTCAGGAGATGAAAGGGCTCCAGTGGAGGAGCCAGCGCACCTCAGTAGGCCCCACCTCAGGCTCCTGGAGATGGATGTTTTTATTGCTTAACAGATATTGAGTCACCTTGTTAAATGCCATCCTTAATAGAGAGATGGACTTATTCCTTGCCCTGGAGCTACTGAGAACCTAGTTACGGAGCCGACTTACATACAGACGCACACAGGCCCGGACACCACGCGAGACGGGCTGCTGTCATTCTGCTAAGTGGCTTGCCAGGCGGAATGAAGTTATCTGACTGAGTGTTCTCTGCCAAAAGGTCCAAACTGATGAAGAGAAATTTGAAATCTGAAGAGACTGCTTTGAGTGCACTGACACACTATTGGGAAAGTCTGGGTGCCCGTCACATAAGAGGAAGGAGTCCATGGCTAGAGCGCCCCCCTCCTCCCACACCCCCCACCACCACCTCCATGCTTTCATGTGAGTTTCTACCTGCCCTCTCATGCTATGTTGATGGACTTAGGAACAGATTCCCTTCTGCATAACTGCTTTACGAATCACTGGGTATTATAGCTTCTGGAAATGAACACATTCTTGAGGGCTTCCCATGCCAGCTAGTCATCTGGGGGACGCACCAGTGCATTTAAGTTTCCGTTTCCATGTCAGTTAGAATTCTGGGCTAGTAGAGAGCATCTGTGAGTTATTTTACAGATGAGGGGATCCAGTCCCAGAGAGGGAGCTATTTGCCCCTTCCCCTGAGATCAGCCTGCAGACTCCAGCCTGGAATCTAGGCCTTCAGATGCAGCCCAATGCCTTTCCCTCATTATCCTGAGATTTTTCCGGAGCCACAGGACTATGGAATACATGTGCCTATGGGCATTCCTGGGCTGCTGCTGAATTAACTCATCATGTCAGTCTGAAGTCCTGAGACCTTCCGCAATGGGCAGGAAATCTTCCCTCCTGATGCATGGCCTTGGGATTGGCAGCTTGGAGGATATCGAAACCACCCAGGATGGAGTCTGCTATTGCTGCCTCTCTGTGCGCTTGCACATCTCTGTCTCTACTTGTCAGAAGGCTTCCTCTTCAAGGCGGGGACCGGAGGGGTGGAGCCCAGCCGTGCACTTGTAAAGACCTGCTCCTCCAAGTTTTGGGTCTCAGTGAATGACCTTCATTTTGATGAAACAGAGCTGTAAAAAAGGAGTCTTGGTGGTGCCGTCTGGAAAGCATTGTATAGCTAACCACAATGCCGGTGGTTCAAGCCCACCAACTTCTCTGAAGAAGAAAGACGAGGCTGTCTAGTCCCCGACTAGGACTTCCTATATTAGGTCGATATGAGTCAGAAGCCACTCAATGGCAGTAGGTTCGGTTTACGCTTGTGAACGAACATCCAGGGCACAGTTTTAAAGTGGCTTTAGTTGTGTTTTTGGAACATCAAACTCCCAGGTGCAGGATGAACGACGTTGCCTTGTGGCTCCAGCTTTAAGCTATGTCCACTCTCCTGGCTAGGTCTTCTTTACTAAATTGACTTTGTTCTTCAAGAGTGCTGTCTCTTATTCTGTACTAAGAAGGAGATGTAATTTGCATCAGGAAATCACATGCTGTAGTTAGTTGAGGGATTGCCACCAATTTAGGCCAGGACTCACCAGTGACCCTCCAGATCATTCTAATTCCCTGCCATGGATAGCTGTGCTCTGTGGGGTTTATGATGGTGGAGACTTTGGAAGTAGAACACCAGATCTTTCTTCCCAGGTGCTTCTGGGTGGACTGCAACTCCAGGGAAGGGGGTGAGATACTTCAATTTTCTGCAAGACTCATTGACTCCAGGATAGTCGTATAATAAATCTCAGATGCTTCCCAGAATCTGTGAACTTCTGTAACGCTTTCCCATGTGGCCATGGGCCACTCACTCTCTCTAATCTCGGGGAATTCTCACAGTTCATGAAGGAATTGAATGAAAAGATAATGGGATTATGCCGTGAACTTTCTGAAGTCTCCTTGCGTTCTCACTCAAAGAATTGTCTCAAGAAAATCCATGAGATTGAGGGACGGAGAGTACAGCTGTGAGAACCTGTGACCTCTTTTTGCCCACTGAGTTTGCCTCTGTCCCCTACTTTATGCTACCTCCCTGTACCAGGACACAAGCAGAATGATAAACCCAACCCCCTTGCCAATCTATGGTGTCTTCATGTGTGTTCAAAGTCCCTGAAATGGAGGGGGAGTGTCATTGTCATAATGCCTTTTCAAGTGCACTCCTGTGTGTCTTTCCACGATGTAAGCTTTGTTTGGCAGCCGGGGTGGGGGGTGGGGTGGGGGGAGAGATCAGCACGCTAAGTCAATTATAATTTGCAAAGGTCTCAAGAACAGCTTTGGACCAGTGTGCAGCTGACTTCCTTGCCTGTTCTGTGCCTCTGTTTGCAAGCTGCACTACCTGTGGGACACCTAATTCATGGACTGCCTTACCAGCTATTAGAATATACATCTCTAGAGCTGGGGACTGTTGGACCCTGTCATCTGAATGACTGCTGGTTAACTTCCTTACTGAGGTTTTGCCCAGAATACTGAGTGTGGGGCACAACCACGATTGCTGAAAGATGGATCAGACTCACCTCACAAATGAAAGGAGGAGGGATGAGCAGTGTCCTCGGGTGGTTGGAAGTTGGTGTGAAAGTGAGCAATGTTTGGTGTGTCACTCCCAGGTTGGAGGGTACAATGTGGCAGGCAGGGTCAGTGTTCCTGGAGAAGGCAACTCAGAATTTAGCCCGAGATGAGTTGCTGCTGTCTCCTGCTCTCCTTGGGGCTCTCTGATTCGAGGGAGTATCATGGGTCAGAGGTAAGCCAGGAAAAGCTGTCGCTGCCGCTCCCCCTGCACTGATCTCTTGGTTTTAACACTGGTTGATGTCTCATCCTGGTTTATTTATTTCAGTTTCACTGTCATCAGTTCCACCCCGTGCTGTTTTTGTATGGCACCAAAAGGCTCCAGGCCTCTCTGGAGGTATCAGTAGAAGACACCTATAGGATGAGTGAGTCACATGTTCAGATGTCTGCCAAAGCCAGCACTGTGTGCTACCAACTAGAACTGCCAAAAGGTACCACAGGAGAAAAGGCAGGTGAAGTGCTCCCATGAAGCACTTCACAGCTGATCTTTCTAGATGGGTGGGTGGGATTGAACCACCAACCTTCACGTGTAAACAAACTTGTGGCACCCAAGGCCCTGTTGCCTTATGCACAGCCCATCCTAATGTTGTGCCCTGGACTCTTCTGTAAGAAGAAATGTCTTCTTTTTAGCAGTTGTGATAGGTAGGCTTGTTGTGTCAATATGGCCAATGAACATATGTGAGATGAATTGAAGGATGGAGACATAAATGGCTCAGAGAGCCTCACCTTTCTCTCTCTTGCATCTTTGGACACGTCTGCAACCTTGCTTGTTCGGTGCCTGTGTTTGCAAGCTACACTACCTGTGGGACATGTGATCCATGGACCGGGTCACTGTAAGTCAAGGTTCCTTCAAGCCCTGCCTCACCTTGCTACTGGAATATACATCTCTACAACTGGGGACTGTTGGACCATGTCATCTGACTGACTGCTGGTTACCTGTCTTACTGTTTGCTGCCTGTGGCTGCATAGCCTGAATTGCCCTACAGAAGACTACCCAGTGACCATCAAGACTCGAAAGACTGCCAGTGTATTAGCTGTCTCACACAAGTGAGTTGCACTGAGCCATTCGTACTGCTTTATAGATTAATTATTTATTATGTTAGAGATCTAGCTGTCTACATAGATTTAAATAAATATTTATAATGATTAGTGTCCTGATTTTGTTACTCTAGAGAACCCTGTCTAACATAGCTGTCATTTTCTAACCTTTCAAGGAACCAAACAAAATCTCCCTAAGTTGAATTGCTGTACAATCCATACGCCTGGTTCCCCAAGCCCTTTCTGCGAGAACGGCTTCGTCCAGCTGCCAGAGGCATGTAGCTTGAGGCTGCGGTGCCGTTGCTCTTTCTGGACTTGGCCTCTGCAGCTCCTCATGTCCCTGCTCTGCTCCCCAGGTCCCAGGTCCGGGCTGCTCATTCCCCTTTATTGCCTGTAAGAGGTGTGGGTAGAAGGCTTCTCTAGCGTCTCTGCCTTGCTTCTCCCGTCTTCCCATTGACGGCAGGCATTAAAAGGAGCATGGAGGGTGTGGGAAGGGAGAGGAGACAGAAGCAAGCGAGACTGAGGTCGTCTATCAGCTTAGCCAAGGGGGAAGGATGCCAAGCATGGTTAAATGAAAGTGGGCTTTCTTTGTGCCAAGAAAGTCCCTCCTCTTCTTTCTACTGCCTTGGTCACACCACTCCTTTGGGGGGCGGGGAAGCCCAACAAATGAGTTGTCACTAGGTTTTTCTGACTCACAGTGGCCGTACAGCAAAGAGTAGAACCACCCCATGGGGTTTCTAGGGCGGCCAACTTTATAGAAGCAGTCTGCTGCATCTTTATTCTGCAAAAGCACCTGGTGGATTGCAACCCTCAACCTTTCGGTTAGTAGCTGGGGACTTAACCATGATGGCACCAAGGCTGTCTCTTTCTCGGGTCCACCATGTCATGTGTCATTTCTGATTCATGGTGGCCCTATGTAGAGTTTCTGAGGCTTGGTGAGTCTTGCCAGGAGCAGAGGGCCTCATCTTCCTCCCTTGACAGAGCTGGTGGATTAGAACCGCTGATCTTGCAGTTAGCAGACCAAGCACATAATGGATGGTGCCACCTAGAATCCACTTATTCCTGGTGTTTTCTTTCCCTTCAGGTACAGATGGAAGGAAGGGGGTTTCAGTCCATCATTTCATCTTTAGTATATTCCAGAAGACTACGCACTACCTACTGTACTGTTTCTATCAGAAGCAGTGTTACGTCCTCGTCCCAGATTGCACTGAGACAGGAGCCATCTGCCTGCTTAGCTCCACGGTGCCTCCTTTGTTCTGGGTCTTGCTGCTTGTGTGTGTTGTTCATTTGAGAATGTGCAGTGGGGCTGTGTGGGAGGGGGCTTCAGAAGTCGGAGGAAACATTTGGTGCTCATTTAATTCCATCTTCCTTACACATGTGTCAGATTCCTTGTAGGACTTTTGAAGGCATTTGAAGGGCATATTTGTTCCTGGTAGTAAATCTCACTCTCTACTCCTTCCACCCCACCCCCACCTGCCATCGCTTCTAGGCCTTAGGACCTAAGGCATCTTCATGTTTCTCTGAGTGAGCGCCACTCAGAGGATCAAGTTTTGGTCGTTAGCATTCGGTTTCCTGAATACAGCATATAGTTGCAGATGTATTAGATGGAGGAATGGAGTGTTCTCATTTTAGAATACTTTTAAATTTCACACACACACACACACACACACACATATATATATATATATATATATATATATATATATATATATATATATGTTGGAGACTGCTAAATGCTGTAAACTCAGGAAGAGCCTCATGTTTTCAGGTCTGGTATTGATTATCATTAATTCTTCTTGTTATGGCTTTGCCACTTAAATACACATTTAGAAACAAACCAAATAAACATGAAATGGCATAACTAGATTTTTTTTTTAACTTGGGTGGTCCAGTTTGTTCCAACATGTGCTTAGCTTGGGAAGGTAGTTATACAATCACCAACTTCAGTTAACCACCCCCATGAAATGATTTCAATACATTTCAAACCCTTTTAAAAAATACATGAATTCAGATGTTTGAAAAAGAAACCTAGGGTTATGTATAATGTACTACCATAAAGAAAGAGCTGAAAAAGGTAAAGTTCATTTCTGCACTGATGGGAGCCTGGTCTTTGAATTTCACTTTGACTAGTAAATCGTGATGGGGCCAGTTTCTCCTGTCTTTGTTTTGTGGGAACCCTCCAGTTGATTTCACTTAATGGGGACCCCAATATCAGAGCCAAATGGCCCCAGGGATGTCCTAGGCTGAGATCTTGAAGGAAGCAGATCCTAGGATTTTCTGTCTCCCTAGGAATTGGTCGTTGGGGTAGAACACCAGCCTGTGCTCCCATGCCACCAGAGTTCTTGTGCTGCCTGTTGGGCAGTCATTACCTTCTCCTGACTTCCTCTTCTCCTCGTGGGAAATAGAAGCTTTCCTATTTGGGTCCCAGGTTCTCTCTCACCTCTCGGAAACACTGTCATTCTGTAAATCGAAAAGCAGATGCTTAAAAGAATCAGACGGCAGCCTGTTTCTCAGTCCTGGAAGTGGGGCGATGGTAAGTTCCAGAAGGACCAATAGTGGTTTCAAAGGGGCACGTGGGCCGCAGCCTCTTTCAGAAAGGCAGGTTTTCTGTATTGCCTTGCACTTACTGGGTGGCACACGTCGTTGGGGAAAGAGATGAGACATCTGGAAAAAATATTTTTTTCTCTGTCAAAATCGTTATGGGTAGACACTGTGCCTCAGCACTGTAAAGAAGTTGTCAGACAATGTGCAGCCGACTATTAGCTGCATTAGCCAGCTCCATGACTCAGCTCTATTAGAAGGGTTTGGAACTTAGCCCAGTCGTGTTTGGGTGGCTTACCGGATTGTGTGTTAGGAATTAAGAGCACATAAAGTGTGTACCTCCTCCGGACTGGTAATTTGCATATGACTCCCCAGTAAAGACAAATTTCCTTTTTGGGGAGGTTGTTAGTTCTGGTCTTTTGTGATCTTCTTTGTTCTCTTTCTGCAGCGCTCCGTTTCCCCACATGACCTTAAGATTCTCTGTGGAATGAGGAGTTGCCCTTAGGTACTTCCATTAGGATGGGTTCTTCCCTGGTTTTCTTGAATAAGAGCGAGGGCTTAGATGGTGATCCCTTAACCCCATCGGAGAAAGGGTGGTTATATGGAGAACAAATGTAAGACTTGCAGAAGAAAATTGGCACTTTAACTTACCTGTTTTCAAAATTAGTCATGGGTTGTTATTTAAGTGTGGCTCTTGCAAGCGGTGCCTGGGGCAAGCCATTCTGATTTGTCACCGAGGTGGCCCTGCGGCAGAGGGTAATAGCACATGTTCACAGAGTTCCTTTGATCACTCTTAACTGGTTTTTAATATTACACCAATATTTTTATCAGCGACCAAAACATTTCTCAGTACTCCAGCTCTGGGAATTGTTTTTTGTCTCCTCCATTTTTCGAATGCAGAATAAAAGCCTGGTTGTTTTGCCAGTCTCTTGTGTGAGAAATGCTTCCTTAACCCCTAGCCGTGAGCACTTAGAACCCTTCTTCCTGAATCACGACTTCTTAATCACCTCAGACCCCTGTGCGCCTGATGGACAGTGCTGGCTTCTGCAGTTGGACTGCGCTGGGCCCTCTTCCTTTGTGCTTTTTAGGGGCTGGGTAAATTTTAATTGGCCAGGGTAGATTCAGGTAAACCTCTTCCCTTCTGTCCTTCATTACTGCATTTTCTTGCCCCCACAGGTTTCAGACATGAGCCACCCACCCCCTTTATTTCAATCATCATTTTCATAAAAGTTTAAAAAACTGAATAAGCAGTAAAATATATGCTTCTTATTCACAGTTATTCATATAGCTTTGATGGGAGAACTGCAAACAAATAGAATCCCTAAATCCTCTCTTTCAGTAATCAAACCAACATAACAATAACAAAATCAAAACTCTGCCATTATTCAGACTCTTCACAATCCTGTAGGAGAGGATAAAACTCACTCGGTTGGGCTTCCAGGACTGTAGACCTCCACTGAAGCAGATAGACTCCCCTGTCTCCTGAAGAGCATGTGATGGGATCGAACCATTGACCTTGTGGTTACTAGCCCAACACCTTAATCTACTCCATCATCAGGGTCCCTCTCTTCATTAATCAACTCGTGAAATATGATGGCACGCTGAGGAACCAGAAAAGAAGAATATGCCCCTATTTCTTGGATTCCCTTTTGGGGGGTGATGACTATGTAAGATTCATGGGTCTGTCATCATCTCCACTTAAGAACACTTGCTTGTGGAAACGTTGTCCTATGAGTCTCAGCGACATAGTTTGTTGGCTACCTTTTTACTTGAGGTGATTCGTTTAAAACTCGAAGTATTTGTCACTCAATCATCTAGACCAGTGGTCCTCAGTACGTTGATCACGATTTACAAGTCTATCGCAAATGTAGTGTGGGTAGGTTGCATGAAATTAAAGAAAAAAAAAGATGGGTTAGGGTTAGGATGAGAGTTGATGTTAGGGTTAGGGTTATTGTTAGGGTTAGACTTAAGAGTTAGGTCAGCCATGATCGATTTATTGAGCACCCCTGATCTAGAAATCTTGCCGCCTTCTCACTGTGGCAGCTACACCAAAGCTGATGTAAGAGGTTTTGGACTGTGCCGGGAAACTGTGGTAGAGTCTCCATTCATCAGCTGACTGGTTGGAGCCAGAGCTGTTGGAAAACCACCCTTGAGAGCAGTAGTTCTCAACCTTCTTAACGTCGCAACCCGTTAATACAGTTCCACATGTTGTTTGAGCCACCCAACCATAAAATGATTTGCATTGTTACTTCATAACTGTAATTTTCCTACTGTTATGAATCAGGCAATCCCTGGGAAAGGGTCATTCAATCTCCAAAGGGTGGAGACCCACAGGTCGAGAACCTTTGCTCTAGAGCCTTATCTCCTTCCACAGAACGAGATGGAAGTAAAGGAAGTGAGTGCTGGGTGGCCTTTGTTTCAAAAAGGAAATGCTGGTTCCTTAAACAATGGACACACTGGAGCAGAAGAGCAGTTGGAGGTGGGAAAAGGGAATCCGAAAGCTCTAAATGAGGAGCCTACTGTGTGACATGAGTAAAATCTCATGGAAGGAAGGTGAAGGTGGTCATTTATTAAACTAAGTCAAGTTAAGAATACACTAATAGCCCAGGAGCCCAATCAAGGTGTGGTCTCTTTCCTAAGTCGTTTTCTAAATGTTCTCATTCACTTCATGTATTCAATTTGTTTGATCCTCCCTGGCTAAAGCTTGAAACAGTATCTTCTGTAGAGACAGGAGTGGTTTCAATTGCTGTTGTTGGTTGGTTGGTTTTGGGATATTGGAGTCGTTTAAGGCGAGTCTTCCTATCACAATCATGATCAGAGGGATTGTGTGACTTATTTTTAGAGAACCCAGAAGCACCTTTGCAAGGGGAGGAGCTGGGAAGGGGAGCTGTGCCAGGAGCCAGGCTAGCCTGGGGTTACCTGTAGTTTCCTGGAGCTTGGAAAAACTGAGAGCAGAAATTACTCAATATGAACTCAAGCAAGCCCGCTCTTCAAAATTATGCCCAAGTGGCCTTGTCAGATCTGTGGCTCTTCCAGCTCATTTCTTAGTGAGTCTATCATACTGAAAGGGAGATGATCTGTGCTAGAGGAATTATTAGTTATATTTTAGTCCACAGATGACCCTTTACCACCCTGCTCCAGTTCCATTTTAAACTCAGATGTTCTTCTTCTTTTTATGTTTCGTTCTTTCTTTTTTCATTCAGAAGATGAAGTCACTTATCTTCAGATTTCCTTAAACCTTTAATTATTGTAAACAAAAGATCAAGTTTCTTTTGAGCTTGTAGTAATGTCTTGGGCTTTTGACTCTATCAGATTGAGTCATAGCTCAACTTGCAGATCTAGAATAGCTTGTAATCTACAAAGAATTGATTACAATAGTCAGTCTTCACACGCACCCCAAATTGTACTTACGTGCAAAGGTTTTTTTACTTAGTTACTGCAGGAAGCCCAGAATAGGTCTGTGCTTAGAGGTTGATTCAACAAAGACAGGATGGATCTGATTCTCTCATGAAGCGTTTAGATTTGTGCAGCCTACACTAAACAGCTGAGTAGTAGACCCAGCTCCAGCGAGCCCCACAGCCAACAAGTGGATTCCTATACAGTCACCTTCTTGAGGGACTCTGAAGCTGTAAATCATCACGGGGACAGACACCCTCATCTTTCCCCCTGGGAGTGTCTGGTGGATTGGAACTGACCTTTCAGTTGTCAGCCCAATACCTAACCCACTGTGCTGCATGGACCCCTTGAGGACTAGCATAGCTTTCACCCTTTTAATTTACTGAAAGAAGCAGTCTATTTAAAATTGGCAATGGAGTGGCAAGCTCTTATACCCAGCATGAGGTAGCTCATGTGTTTCGGAGTAGAGCTGGGCTCCCTTGCATATCTCATGACTGGCTTTTTAGAAGTAGCTCTCTAGGCTGTTCTTCCGGCAGAAGTGCTACTGGACAGATTCGAACCTCCAGCCTTGCAGTCAGCAGCTGAAGGTTAAACATGTGCACCACCCTGTGTGTACTACTCTGGGCACCCGGTGTTGTTGTTGTCAGGTGCCTTGGAGTCAGTTCTGAATCCCACCAACCCTATTTTATGGCAGAGCAAAACACAGTCCTATTATGGGCCGTCCTTATGATTGTTGTTAGGACTGAGCCGACTATTGCAACAGCTGCCTCAGTCCAGCTCCTTGACAGTTTTCTCTCCCGCCCTCCCCACCCACCCAATCCACATTACTAAGTGTGTTAGTCTGGGTAGACTAGAGAAACAAATTCATAAGCACTCATATGTGCATGGGAAAGTGGTTTATATACAAGAGCAATTAAATATTAAGGAAACATCCCAGCCCAGTCCAGATCAAGTCCACAAGCTCAATATTAGGGTGGATGTCCCATACCAATCTATAAATCCTCTTCAGACTCAAGAAGCACATACAATGACACCAGGACAATCACAGGCCAGTGGGTGCAGAGTCTTGTGTATCCAGTGATGGTAGAAGTATCTCAGTGCTGGCAGGGGCCTCCCTGCGGCTTTTCTAGCTTCAGAGGTCTGGTTCCATCTGGGCAAGTCCATGTCACTTCTCCTCCGAAATGTCTCCCTGGAAGTCTGCCTTGTGTCTTGTCAGTAGAGCATCCCCAAGGAACTGAGGAGTAAGTCTCTGAACTTGAAGAGGGAACATACAGCCAGATTTCCCAGAATTCTCAGGAGAAAGCCATGCCCATACAGAGGTCCCATTGGCTATCCCCAGGTTGACAGGCCAGACTCCACCCCTACACTCTTCATCCTCAAATTGACACCAGATTAGGTGACTGCCACACTAAGCATGATGCCCATTTTTCATGGATTTGTCTCTCCTGGTAGCAAGTCCAAAGTGCAGGAGGCTCAATCTTGTCTGCCATCCCTGCTTCCCAAGAGCACTCTGGCTGTACCCCTCCTGTGAGTACTTCTGGCCCTTCCCGGTATGTTTACCATCCTCCATCAGCGGGCCTCTGTAAGCCCTTGGGAGTCATCTGATAGTGCGTGACAGCATTCCTCGATGAATGCTGAAGTTACTGGTGAATGATGCGGGGTTTTCACTTACGAGCCGGAATTCCATCGCCCTGATGTCCGCAGTACGGTACCAGGGCTGGACAGCTGCTGCCCTTTGTAATTCATCTGCAGGCTTGATTCAGAGGGCTTTGCAGTTGGGCTTGAATCTTGATCCGTGAAGGTCCTTCCTGATTGCCACTGCTTTTGAAGGAGTCCCTTGTCTTAGCAAAGCTAAACTCCTGGCCCAGTGGGTTACCTGATTTTGGCAAAGGATGAATATGTCCATAAGTCTCATGCTTCAAGGAGCTCGGGAAATTTATCTGGTATCAGGACACACCACTTACACACAAGCGGTTCTCACACTAAGTGCTTTAAAAATGAGATTTTACTTTGAAATTAAAAATAAAAGGAGGAAGGGGGGTGGGTAAAAAAAAAAAGTGCTTGCTTTTCAACATAGATTGATTAGCTGGCATGGATGGAAAGCCGGCCTTTGAAATCCATAGGCATCATGTTGCAGGCTGACCTCCATGACCCTGTGAGATTAGTAATGGTCTATGCAGTCTGCTCTGTCAGCAGGCCTGGCCAGGAGCTCACAGATGGTGCCAGTTTGAGAAAATCTCCGGCCAGCGCTGCTCCCCAGCCCTTTGCCTCAGCCAGGCCATCCCTGGGGAGGAGCCTAGGCAGGGCTGTCCTCAGATCTTTGGAAGGGCCTTTGTGAAGATGCTACCCGAGGTGTAGGCAGAGTCTCTCTTCAGTATTGCACAGGCCTTCCAGAGGCTCGCGGCTGGGGATTTGTGCAAGGGTCTGCGGCCTTGGGTTTGTTCCCAGGGGGAATTGGCGAGTCAAGCTGGTCTCCTTCCAAGGAGCGGAGCATAATGTAATCCTGTCTTGCCGAAAGCCAATCAGCCTAAGGAAAATGTGAGCAGGCTGGACTGACGTAGAAAGGGTTTGATCATGGGGAGCAGCAGGCATGACGCCTGTCCTTCCAGCAGCCACCAGCTTCTCAAGGGTGCTGTGATACTCCTTGTGAGGGGTTGGGTCCAGATGTGGTGACACGAGGTCCCCAGAGATAGGAAAGGAGTCCGTTTTCTTAGCCAGCTGCCATTGCATGACTAAAATATTGTCTGAACAAACTAGAACGTCCCTTCTGAGTTCAACACCTTATGATTTGGTCAGAAGCCCCTGGGCTGTATCAGAGCAGATACTGCTCAAGGGCTTGCTGAAACCTTGAGGGTGTAAACCCGCACACAGGGGCCCAGCAGGTAGCTCTGCAGACCTGCTTCAGACGTGTCTTGGCTTTGAAAATGCATGGTGCCTAGGTCTCCTCTGGGATGCAGGGGCATGGAACCATCTAGTGTGGGCTTGACAACCAGCCAGGATAACGTGATTTGGCCAAATAATTTCTTGGCTTGCCATTGAATGCCCAGCTGTCAGCAAAATGCTCTCCTAAGTTGCTTCCATCAGAACTGTATTTCAGCAAGTGGAAGGCAAGTTGAGGGAAACACACACACACACACACACACACACACACACACCACAAACAAAAAATCCAGTGCAGAGTAAAGGATGTAGCAAACCCACTGCCACAGAGTCCACTCCAACTCTACCTGGTGTCTCGGATTGGAAATCTTTGTGGAAGCAGGTAGCCTCATCTATCTCCCTTGGAGTGAGGTGGGGGGTGGGGGGTTGAACCACCAGCAGCTCCTCACCTAACTCACCGGGATTTCTTAAAAATGCACTCAGAAACCAAACGTACTGCCAGGGAGTCGTACTGCCAGGGAGTCGGTTCAGACTCCCAGTGGCCCAGCAGGATAGCTTAGAAGTGCTCCTGTGAGATTCTGAGACTGTCACTGTTTAAGGGAGTAGAAAGGTCCCCTCTCTGTCTCTGTCTGGGAGCAGCTGGTGGTTTCAAACAGCGGACCTTGCAGTTGGCAGACCAGGGTGTAACCATTGTACTACCAGGACTCCTTCGAAGGTACAGGTGTCCATAAAATGACAGGGGGCCACCAGGTCTGCTGACGACTTTCACCGTTCCCAACGTTTCTGTGTTGCCTTGCATGCTTCCTATTACCACATTGCCCTCTAAGTCTCCATCTAGGGTAGTTCAGGCTTCGCAGCTTGTTACTGTTTAACTGACTTGTTTGATTGCGTCTGGGTCATTTTGTGAAATATGTTGTTGTTTCATCCAGGAGGTATTTTCCTGGGAGATGCTGCTGGTGTTGAAATGTAAACTGGTTTAAAAAGGAAAAAAAAAAAATTTGTTTTTTTTAGTTTCACCTCCAGAAGGTTTACAATGGCTTTATAAAGTGTATTATTTCTCTTTGAAAGATAGAAGGAGACAGCTGCTGTTCAGTACAGTCGAGTGCTTTTGAAATAGGGACGCAGGACCATGGCCTAGAGGAAGAGCTGACAAAAAAGAAAGAGTGTTTGTGCAACGGACGCAGTGGGCGCACACTTAACTACCACGTCCCTTGCCGGTGTTTGGGAGACTGAGGTACTGGACAGGCATACTTCCTGCGGACAGAAATGCTATGAGAGCATTGCTCGGCCAGGGCCTCTCCCTGGTCTCCATAGTGACACGATGAAGACATGCCAAGATGAAGACGAGGCGTGCTAGTTGAGTTTGTTTTTGAGATGTTCATGAAATCCTTGGATCTCTGGGTCTTGATTTCAAAAGAGTTGGGGTGTTGATGACATAGACTGTCTGTGGCCTAATCGGGTGTCACTTTGGGGATTAAGTGTGTAGGGGTGGAGTCTAACCTGCCAACCTGGAGAAAGCCAATGAGACCTCTGTGTGGGCGTGGATTTCTTCTCTGAGCATTATCGGTCATATGGTCATTCCTTCTTGGAGGTAGAGACACTATCTCTCTCGGCTCACTTCCTTGGAGACACTCGACATACAAGACTGGCTTCCTACAAGACATTCCTGAGGAGAAACCACATGGACCTACTCTGATGGGGCCAGGAACCTGGACCTAGAGAAGGCACATGGTGACTCCTCCCAGCACTTACAATACCACTGACTTTGCACCCACTGGCCTGTGGTCTTCCTGCATTCAGCCTCATTGCAAGGGTTTCTCGAGCCAGAAGAGGACTTTATAGATTGCTGTCAGACATATGGGCTAAGATCAGGCTTGTGACCTTGGACTGAACTGGGTTGGGATATTTTCTTAATGTACAGTTGCTCTTATATATAAACCTCTTTCTTATACACATATGAATTTGTTTCTCTAGTCTACCGGACTAACACACTTGTTGTTAACTATCATCTCCTGGGGCCCTGACTCATGGAGATCCAAGTGCAACAGAATGAAGCACTGCCCAGTCTAGGCCATCCCCAAGAGGATTTGACCCCTGTGGGTCTGATAGAGGCTTTTCTCTGGCTGATTCTTGGCAGCGTATCTTGCCAGGCCTTCCTGTCTCGTGTGGTGTAACCTTGAAGCTCTGATGAAACCTCTTCAGCGTCATAGTAGCATATAGTGTATGTCTCCATTGACAGATTGTGGTGGTGCGTGAGACATATTTGCCAAATTCAAGCTGGGATCTCCCTTAGGGAAGACAAGAGTCTACCACTGAGCCACCCTTGCCTCCTCTGTTTGTCTAGAGATAGCGAGGAAGCCACCGAAGGGAGCGATTCATTCTGGAGAGAACCAGAAGAAATGTGAGAGAAGGCAATTCAGCGAAGATGTAGAAGATTCCCTCCTGGCTTCAGCAATCCAGTCCTAAAGTGCTCTCAGAAAATGGGGATGAATAACAAAAGCCAGTTAGCTGTGGACTGTTTCAAGATCATTGTGACTTGTTAAGTACTAGATTGGGAACCTTCCCAATGTAGTAATCAATTCTTGGAAAGAACCCCGCAGTAGATTTTCAGAGAGCTTTCTGATAGATGCCCCAACATTTGGAATAGATGTCAAAACCAAACAAGGAACTAGGTAGCTGGGAGTTTGCAGCTCACACAGCAAGCATCTGCTGATTTATTTAGTAACCAGAGCAGGAAGAACAGAGGGAGAATATGGATGCGGGGGCCAAGAATAAAACCTGGTCAAGAGGCCACATCAACTCAGCTTGGCAGACGGGCCTGGTGGCTTTGGTAATTATACTGGTGCCTGGTGGATGTGCGCCTTTTCCACTGAGTTTAAAAAAGGCTTTCCTCTAACTACCAGGTTGCCCAGAAGCTGAGATACTTTTGCCTGTGGTGGTTTTGTCCTGTGGAGTCTTTGCTGTGTCTGTACTGCCTACTGCGTTTGCTGACTACACTGTAATGCTCTTGACCCTGCTGTGTTAGCCGGTCCTGCCCCGTCCGTCTCCTTTCCCGACTGAGCTCACACAAGGTCTGTGAGGACATGCCCTTCTGGAAGAGTCCCAACAGAAACCACATGACTGCACGGCTAGACTGGCACACGTGGCCTTGACCAGAGCCCTGTCTTTTTTTTGCTTTCTCTCTCCCCCTCAGCTCCTCCCTCCCCTTTTCTCTTGTTAATCTGTTAGTACTTTTGACCCATGGATATTTAAAAGACTTCAGTGGATAGAATTGCAATGGTAGGACTTACAGCAGGTGGTGAGGGCCCATTGAACACTTGAACTTCCTTTGACTTTATCCTTCTATTATAAATAGAACTCCACTTTACACCTCAATTTTGCCACCAGCTCTATTTGAAGAATTCTAAATTTGGAAATGACAATGAATATGGATGACCAGAGAACTGATGTATGGGAATTATGGTGTTGGTGAAGAAAGGGGAACTTACCGTGCTCTGACAGAAGGCTAAGTGGATCTGTCTTGAACAAAGGACAGCCGGAATGCTCCCCAGAAGAGAGAGTTGGGACTTGGCATGACTAGTCACTGATTTTGGTCATGTGACTAGGGGAGACCAGTTTCTGGAAAAGGACATCATGTGAAGTGAAGTGGGAGGAGAAGAAGGCCTTCAATAAGATGGCTCAGTGGGTTCAAAGATTACAGTTTTGAAGATAATGCAGGCCCAGACAGCATTTCCTTCTTTTGTACATACAGGGTCACTGTGCGTTAGGATCCACTCAAAAACATTTTACAACTATGAGATCGGGAATGAGACCCAAAGGACAGCTTTAGGGACATGGATTCTCAGGAGGGTTTTGTATTTTATCTTACATATACCTCTACCACAGACAATTGCAAGAGAAACACTGAACAGATTTGACTTGAATCCATAGCCACGGCTTTCCTTGTGCTGCTTTCTGAGAGCTGATATGTGGGAGGGGTGGATCCCCACACTAGTGAATCATGCACCTGGCCCTCTGTTCTTTGTGTTTTCCTGCAGAAGAAGCCCAGAAAAGCAATAAGTGGAGACCAGCATAGCCTAAAACAGTCCCAGTTGGAAATACCTTAACATCGTTGTTGTGAAGGTTCTACAACTTTGTTCTGTGATCCATACATTGGTTTTCTTTTTTCACACAAGTCGATGTGCTTGTTTATTAAATTTTTGGAGTCTCTTTTATATGAACAAAAGCCAACCACTATCAAGTCCCCTGGAACACAAAGAAATGGGCTCTGCCCCTCAGATAGCTTAATGTATGTTGATGGGAGTCAATGGTACAGACATTATTCGATGCATTTACTAAACCATCCAGGGTAAGGGTTGAAATCGGGGTAGTGTTGGGAAAGTACTCTCACTGGATCTCAACAGATGAGATGAAGTTGAACGCCTCTGGGGAGAGGGGTGAGCAATTTTTTTTTTCTAATCTGAAATGTGGTCTGAGATTTTAACATCATGGAGTAGGCAAATGACATAGATAATTTGCTGTTGGTTGTTTATAAAAGGTGAAGGGTAGAGTACTGAGATATAAGGGGGCCAAGCAAAGCAGAGGTCGGGTCTGGAACAAGGGTCATGGATATCCATCGGAAGGTATGTCATTCCGTAGCCATGTTGAAAATGACTTGAAATAAAGGATGGGACAAGATTTGAAGTAGGGAAATCTATTGAGTGGTTACTAAAAAACACCAGGAAAGATTGAATGAAGCCAGGTGCATTGGAGATAGCAAGATTTGGTCGATTTGATAGCTATTTAAAGATGAAATGTGTGGGATTGTTTGTGTGAGTTCCAGTGTGACTCGAATGAAGTGCTGTGTGTGTTTAGGGTTATGGGCGCAACTGAGGGTAGGCACACTCATATTTCTGGCTGAAATGATTGAACACAAGTGAGGACTGGGGACAAAGGAGGACAATTAACTAAGGGGTGGGGATATTAATTGGGAGTTTGTATCATGACCATACAACAAACAAACAATAAGTTTGACTCCATGTGTTGAAGGGAATTGTGCTCTGCATACCATTTGACCATTCAGAAGAAGGTCACCAAGCCTTCCTGTTGAAATGCTGCTGGTTTAAATGTTCAAACTTATACAGAGTCCTCAAAGATTTAATGTTCTGTGCTGCATGGATGTATTTCTTCCATATTCTTCAGAATATTCTTAAATTTTCCCTTAATTTTAAAGTGATAGGTCGAAGACTTTGATCCCGACAAAAGTTAAAATACATCTTCAGACCTGGCTGTCAGAATGTGGAAGCTTGAGAGTGAATGGAATTCCTGTACACATGTGCAGGATCTTCCTGACTAGAAACAGGAATTTGGAATTCCATTTGCCCCATTCATATGATTTGGAGAATACCTGGCATCTGTTGATGTGATTGTTAGGTGCTATAGAGTTGATTCTGATTCACAGGACCCTTTGATGAACAAACTCCCCATACTTCCCATCTTGTCCCATCTTCACCATCTTTCCTCTGTTCCACCCCACTGTGCCCACTCAACTCACTGAGGAACTTCTCTTTTTCTCCTCACTGGCACTTTACCAAATTTTATGCCCTTCTTCAGAGACTGGTTCCTCCTGGTAAAATACCCAAAGTACTTGAGACCATGTCTCAAAAAGTTCACTTCTAAGAAACATTCTGCCTGTTCTTCCTTCAAGACAAATTTGTGTTTTCCTGACTGTCTATGGTACATGTATTATTTTCCAACATTATAATTCAAATTCATAGATCCTTCTCTAGTCTTCTGTGTTCATAGCCCAGTGTGTGCATATGAGATGATATCTTGGATTAGGCACAACCTAGCCCTTACCCTGATCCTCAAAGTGATCCCTTTAACACTTTAAAGAGTCTTTTTCAAAAGATTTGTCACATGCCATACATGTTTTTTTCTTGATTTGTTGCTTCCATGAGCATTGATTGTGGATCCAAATCCCAGACAACTTTGTTATTTCTTCTAATTAATCATGATGTTATTTATGAGTCCAGCTCTCAAAATTTTTGTTTTCTGGGGTAAAGTTGCAGCTCATAGTGAAGGCTGCAGTCTTTCATCTTCATCAGTAAATATTTCAAGTTCTCTTTTCCATCAGCCAACAATCCAGATGCTGTGTGCTTCTTCATATAATCTAGTTTCTTGAATCACCTCCCAGGGAGATGGGTAGAATAGCGATGGTTGAAGGGCACAACTCATACAGACATCTTTCCTGATTGTAAACCCTCCTTTGTTTTTTTAATCATTTCATTGGGGTCTTATACAATTCTTATCACAATCCATACATACACCCATTGTATGTCAAGTACATTTGTACATTTGTTGCCCTCATCATTCTCAAAACATTTGCTTTTTATTTCAGCCCTTGGCATCAGCTCCTCATTTTTTCCTTCCCTTCCCCCTCCTTCCTCCCTCATGAACCCTTATACTTTATAAATTATTGTTACTTTGTCCTATCTTACACTGTCTGATATGTCCCTTAAACCCTTGTTTTATTTGAACAACTCACTGTGGTCTACATACAGGTTCTAGATAAGCACAGTGAAGTATCCTGAAAGCCCACTCTTTTTTCAATGTTATCTATGGTTTGTGATGAGCCACATGGTTAAATGCATCTGCCTGATCAATAAAGATGCAAGTAAATATCTTTTAGGCATTCTTTATTTCTGTCAAGATTCATCAGACTTCAGCAATGATAATCCCTCATCCCATTCCCTCTTCTGAATCCTGCATGAACTTCTGGTAGTACCACATCTGATACTCTGTAAATCCTCTTACTTTGAGGATTTCTTTTTCCTGTCTCTATGGCTGTCCTTCCTGGACAGCCTGGTCTCAGCCACTTAACAGTTCTACAGAGCAGCTGTAGTGTTCCTTATTGAATAAGTGAAATGATGTCACCCTCTGCTCTTCCCGACTCCCTGGATGGCAAGAATAAAGGAAGGGCTGAACTCTTGACTAATAACTGCATCAGGGTCGAGGTTTGTGGTTTAGAAGCACTCAGAAACACCTAGGCAGGCAGCACTGGCGATCTCTTCAAGAAAGGCTAGAACCTTGAGCCTATGCCTTGTGGAGTAGTTTTACCCTGCCGACTAGGAGTCAGAACAGACTCCCTGGTAACCAACAACAACTCCTTCAAAGACATTACATTTCAACCAAAGTAATACACAGCACAACACAACACACACAGAAATACAAAAGAAAAAGATGTTCCAGAACAACAGTTTTCAACTTTCTTAAGGCCTCGACCCTTTCTTTAATCCAGTTCCTCATGTTGTGATGACCCCGAAATATAAAATTATTTTTGTTGCTACTTCATAGCTTTTATTTTGCGACCGTTATGGATCGTGATGTAAGTAACTGATATGCAGGATGTCTTTTCATTGCTATAAATTGAACTTAATTAAAGAATAGTGACGAATCACAAAAATGAGATGTAATCATATATTATGAAATACATGAAATTTTGTGTTGAAGCATGGTGTGGCATTGTAACAGTCTTCACACCAAGTACTCATATGTGGGCATACTAGCATGTGGGCCACCTCCTGGAGACAGATAGAGGAGTGTTGTCTTGGTTCCTATGACCATCGGAAAAGTGTGTTTTCCGATAGTGTTAGGTGACCCCTGTGAAAGGGTCACTCAACCGCCAAAGGAATGGCAACCCACAGGTTGAGAACCACTGTTCTAGAGAATGGCGTTGATGAGAACTTGGAGTGGGGATACTGGGAAGCATTTGTAATAGAAGCCTAATCTGTTCCCATGGGGATCTCTGAAGCTGGGGAGACGCCTCAGAAATATTGCCCTTGGCTTTCCTTGGTAATTATTGGATGAACTTGTGGAGGGTGTATAAATCTGAGCAGGATAGTCTGCCTTGGTATGCTGTGCCCAGAGAGGACCTCAGCTATGACCCATCCGCAGGCAACATGTCAAGCACCTGGAGGAACAGATGTCCTGCAGGGGAATCTGGATAGTGTCTGCTACCCAAGGTCTGGAAGACATTGCGTGATCTGACCCTCCACCTATGGCCTCCTTGCTTCACAGAATCACTTCACTGTTGCCCCACTGCTTCTCTCCTGTCGTGCCTAAACATGGCCATGCAAATGCAGTTCTGTTTTAGGATGTTTCCACTTTCTACCCACATTCCTTCCTTCTGATCTTTTCAAATGCTACCTTGTTGTGCAGGGAGGCCTGCCTGTGCAATAAATAGCCCACCTGCTCAGATTCTCTGTGATCCTTTAGCCCCCCTGTCTGCATCTATCATACCCCCGCATTACACGTATGCACGTCACATGCATGTATGTAGGAGGGGACTCCAAAAAGTTTTTGGACAAATTCTGTTATCCTTTATTTCTATTTTCCCATGAACTTTTTGAAGTTTCACCTATGTATGCACTTGAGACACTTTTAAAAGTTGATGAAGAAATGGAAAGATAATGAAGACATTCATACTGTTGGTTGGGGCTAAAGGGATTCCGACTCACTGCAGTATTGTGTGTGTGTAGACTTTTCTAGGGGACTTTCAAGGCTGGGCACTTTCAGATGCAGGTTTCCTGCCCTGTCTTTAGAAGTCCCTTGGACTGGGTTTTGTCTGCCAGCTTTTCAGCTAGCTGTTGATGACTGAGGCATTTGTGCCACTCAGACAGAGACTCCTTTGTAACACCCACACAGACACACACACACATGCATGCACACGTGCACACACACATAGCACACACAAACATACTTGTTTATTTTTCTCTTGGTGTCTTGAAGTGAAAGCTCCAGGAGAGTAGTAACTGCTTGCCATGAGTGTACTTTTCCAGTGTCCATGTTAATGTATCTTGAAATTTATTGTACATGAAGGAGACACCCTAAAACACTGTCTCCTTTTGAAAGGTGAGGAGTTCTTGGAAACACCGTGGAGCTCTGGACAGTCACTATGAGTGGGGATGGACTTTGGGCGGCAGGTTTAGTTTTAGATTTCTTTAAGACAAAACAAAACTTAATAAACCTCACTGTCCTCGAGTCAATGCTAACTCATTATGACCCTATGAGAAAGGGTAGAATTGCCACTGTGAGCTGATGAGCTTAGAAAACCTTGGTGTTTTCTAACGGAGTAGAAAAGCTTCTCTTTCTCCCATGAGTGGCTGGTGGTTTTGAACTACCAACCAACCTTGTGGTTAGCAACAAAACGCATAACCATAATTCCAGCAGGGCTCCTTAGATGTCAGTAGGTGAATGCATCTAGAACATGTATGATGGTATGTTAGACAGGGTTCTCTAGAGAAACAAAACCAGGACAATTATGGTTTCATAGATATTTTTATAGATATATACAACAAGAAATAAACAGCTAATTAGTCTATAGAACAGTACAAATGACTCAGTGTAACTCATTCCATGAGACAGCTAATACACTGGCAGTCCGTTAACTCTCGAGGGCCACCAGGTGCAAGGCAAGAAAGCAGACAGCTGACACCTCTGTAGAGCAATTCAGGCTATCCTGTCACAGGTAGCAAACAGCAAGGCAGGTCACCAACAGAAAGTCAGATGACAGAGTCCAACAGTCCCCAGCTCAAGCGATGTATACTCCCATAGCGTGGCAAAGAAGAACCCTCAAATGAGAGCGGCATAGTCCACGGGTTGGGTGTCCCACAGGTAGTGTAACTCACAAGTTTAGCCACAAAACCAAATAAGACAGCTGCACAGTGGTCCGGTCATCAAAGAGCAAAAGACAAGAAAGATGAGGTTTGCCAGCCATTTATCTCTCTGCTCCTTCAACAATCCTACATGTGTGCCCAGGTTGGCACAATAAACCTATCAATCACAGATGGGATTCAACTTACAAATATGCTTCCCATACACTCCAGTTTTCAAGACTGTATCTAAGTAAAAAACATGGGAGTGCATAGTGTTTCATTTTCTCCTGCAGCTCATGTTGAGGGCAGACTTGATTTTAAATAGCTACAACCCTGAACCTTTCAAGGGGGAACTACTATGTCATTGATGCATGAGGGGGCTTCAAAAATTCTATGAGGAGATTCCAGATCTTCTATTTCCATTTTCTCAGCAAACTTTTCGCAGCCCACTTGTATATTCTTGTATTAAACAAGCTCCAATTGAAATTATTCTATAATTATGACGAATTCAGAAAAGTTTCCAGTAAAGTGTTACCAACATCATTGCCTTGGGTTGTGATTTGAGTACCTGCGCTAAGAGTAACATCGAAAGCAGAGTTGTTTTTCTCAGCCAAGACACAATGAAAACCTAGATAAGGAGAACTCAACCATCTCAATGCTTTTATTGGTATGTGTTCTTCTTGGTCATCTCCACAAGGAGAGAGATATGAAAATGACATATAGCAAGGAGTCTAATATTTTGTGCCATTTTTCCCAGTGCTGTCCTTGGAACCATGTCCCATCTTCTTAGTATAATAAGACTGTGTCACCTATAAGTCAGGACTTTCAATCCAACACTAAATGCATTTCTGTCTAGATAACTCTGACACAGTAACCCTGCAGGATAAAATAGAACTGCTTTATAGGGCTTTCAAGGAGCCCTGATGGCAGAGTATTTATACATTAGGCTTTGATCTGCAAAGTTAGCAGTTCAAAACCACCAGCTGCTCCAAGGGAGAAAGCGTTCTATTTCTACTCCCCTAAAGAGTTGATTAACATCCTAGGAAACTCCCAGGGGCAGGTTTATCCTGTTTTATAGAGCTACTGTGCCTTGGAATAGACTTGATGGCAGTGTGTTTGTTGGTTTTCAGTAAGGTTTGCAAGGCTGTAATGAGGAGAAGTAGACTGCCACATCTCTCTTGTGGAGCTTCTGGTGGTGACTTTAAACCACCAACCTCCAGATTTAGAGCCAAGTGCTGAGGCATTGCTGCACTAGGCCTCCCAGATGTATGAAACTTTTCAAAAGCATGACCTTGCCTGACATGAATATTCTTTATCATCAAAGAGAGATTAAGTTATATTCATTACATGGAAAAATGGACTAATGAATGCCTTTCCTAAAGATCTTAGTGATAACTACACAAAGGTTTTCTATTATGCAGCAGATTTAATTGGATGATCTGTATTGTCCCTTCTGATGATTAAGATTCTTTGATTCTATCTTTTTCAACCAGAATGCTTGAATCATAACTGAATTTCTCGCTAAATATGAGTGAACAAAAAATGACACTGATCAAAATAATCTCATCTGAGGTATGTTTTTATTGCTTTCTAGAAAAGTAGCTGTTGCCGCTGTATGACAAGTAATTCCGCAAACTCACAGTGGGGTGGAAGGCATTGTTACTTGGTGTTCCACGTGTGTATGTGTATTACTCATGCACACTCCCATCCATGTTCAAACCAGTAAAGATATTGTTGTTCTCAAAAGCTTTATCCACATGCAGCTTTTCATCCCATTCTTCGTATTTCTTCGTGGCATGCTTTGAAGAAGACCAATATCTTTTTCAGCACTTTATATTTATCCATGTGTCTTTCCTTTCTTTAAAAAAAAATGCACTTTCCCACCTCAGACAGTAATTATTACATTCGCATGATCTGCCAGGCAAACACAACTCAGTAGTGGTATTTGAGCAACAAATCAATGAGCAAATATTGATGCAACACACATGCCACATGAGCATGACACCATCTGGGGCTCAGTACATGATTTATCTGGGAAGACAGAGGATGCTTCAGCCTTTAAATGACACAGAACTCTAATGAATGGGAAGCGATGGAGAACACGCAGACAATTCCAACCCAAACACTGAAGAGCCATGTCCACAGTGGCTGAGGCCTTGGTGCCATCACTTCTTCATTCACTGAGCATTGGCTGACTGTTTTTCCCATGCTGCAAAGGGTATTGAGGACTGGGGCATGTGGGGAATGTGATTCAGACCAGTCCTTTAGGAGTTGACAGAGCAGTACAGTAAATAAGAGGAAATGGTCATCTTCCATCCTCCAGAAGCGAGGAGTGAGATAATTATGTATACTTTGTCAAGGCAGTTTGCCCAATGTCTGACTGCTGTAGCCACAGTTACTGAGAGTGAGTGGAGTTGTCTGTGGGTCACAAGAAAATGGGGTGTGAGCAATTTGCCACTGACTGCTAGTCTAAAAGGTGACAATGAAAACCTACCCAGCATGGGAGCAAGGCCTAGCGAACAGTTCACATAAATATTACAGCCAAGGAAACCCTTAGAACAGCTATAATCAATACTAGGAAGGGTTGATAGAAGTTGAAGTGAGTCTAATTGCTGGGGATTTGGTTTTGTTGGTTTGGTGTCTAGAATTGGGGGTGCAGAGGGCATTGTGTATGTATTTCTGTGTGTAGAGGTTGAGCAGCGAAGGGAAGAGAGTCATACTGGAATTGAGAATAATTTATATTCTCAGTTCTATTTTCATCCTGCGTCCTTTCTGAGAGGTCATGTAATCTAGTTAAAACAAACATGGGTATTGGCGGTGGTGTTCAGAGACCTCGTTTTAAGTGTGACATCACACCTTACCATCTGTGTGAAGACAGGAAAATAATACAAACTTCTTGAACCTCCACTTAGACAACTTTAGAGGACGAGTGATACATTATTCCAACCTCTGTGTGTCACATATTACTTGATAAATCAAATGCGACAAAGACTGTATAAAATGAAAAAGGCTTTGGAAGTTCTAAATAACAAACAGATCTTATTTATGATCCTTGGAATGTGGTGAAGTTTTTTTTCATGAGCGACTTCCTTACCCACACACATCACTCGGTTTTCAGATTTGGAAGATAATTGCAGCAACCTCTAAGGAACATGTGATAGGTTGTAGGCTTCATGGTGTTGGGGGCCATTGAGTTGATTGAGATTCAGCGACCCATGTGATGGAGCATAGCTGCTTCCCAACAAAAGACAACTGGGTAATAAGTGTTCCAACAGAAGAGTTATTGTGGCACAAGCTGGGTGGAGGGGGACTTAAAGGGGGCTAGCTAGGAAGAATTCACAGAGACAGCAATAATGTTTCAGAAGAAACATAAAATCTTCTCTTCTTCAAGGGAGGTGTGTAAGTGAGTGGTTCGCCCCCATCCAACATTCATTTTTGCTAGAGAATTTAAAAATGATCATGAATGTGCCCAGGAGTCTGATTTAATATCACTAAGCAGGGGACATGTCTAAAGTGAAGAGTGTGGTGAAATGCCCCATCAGCACGCTGCCTTGCTTCTCCTTCTCTCTGGGTGGGGTTAGCCCTTTGAGATACTTGAGCTGCAGCAACCATTGTCTCCTTGCAAATGGAGTCCTCTGGTTTGGTAATGATAATTCTACACATATGTTCTTTAAAACGTTACAGAAAAAGTCTGAACTCTGAATACACACATAACTCATGTGAAAAAAGAAAACATGTGTTCTATAACTCTCAGAAGTTTAAAAAGGCTTTTTTCTTTTCAAGTAACAGGATCTCTTAAAGAACCTGCCTGGTCTTAAAAACTGAGACTATCTTGGGTCACTTTCTTGTACCATCATAGGCTTGGGGCCTTTTTCTTTTTTTTCATCAAAAACTGATTCTTTCATTTGTCCCCAAAACAGTTTTTACCTAAAATTGTTATTTAGTTCTACCATCTTCCTTGGGAATATTTCCCATTTTGATCTACTGACCAAATGTGCCTCAAAACTCATAACTCAGTTTTCATAATTTTCTTCTGTATTTCTATATTTTCA
Source organism: Nesogale talazaci (assembly GCA_004026705.1). NCBI lineage: Eukaryota > Metazoa > Chordata > Mammalia > Afrosoricida > Tenrecidae > Nesogale > Nesogale talazaci. The sequence goes on along the minus strand of PVJH01002420.1, from coordinate 23,036 downwards.
TTTTTTGACTTTTTAAAAAAATATTGCCCAGGTTACCAGCTAGTAATGGATGAGAGGAGAAATTAGTCTCAACAAACTGTCTGAAATAAGCCAACAGAAAATCAGCTTGGAGAAGTTCTGAGTTACCTAGAATACAATTTTCCTAGGACACATTTTTGTTGCTTTAAACAATTATTTATCAAATGGAATATAATGCTGGGTGGCTATCTCTACCCACCAAAGTAGCTTACTTATCCAGCAGTGTCTCCTACCACATTGATTTTTTAAAGAGTAAATCATAATAGCCTATTAGCATTCCATTATGCTGAGAATAGAACTCAAAGGAGAACATCTGTGAGGTTTGAAAGTTGAGGATTCAGAAAAACGAATGAAATGAGAAACATTAAGAGAGGCCAGTGGGCAGCACACGGGCTTTAAGGGAAGGGAGCAAATAACAAAACTGTGCCTCTAATTTGTGGGGTATGCTGGTGAATTCAATACAAATTATTGCTGTTGTTAGGTACAGTTGAGTCATAGTGATCCCTATGTACAAGGAAAAAATTGGGCCCTACTTGAGCCAATTGTTGCAGCCATTGTTTCCATTCATTTTCTTGAGTGCCTTCTCCTTCCTCTTTGCCCCTCTACTTTCTCAAATCAAGTTCTTCTGCAGGGACAAGTCCCTCCTGACACATGTCCAAAGTAAGCAAGACACCATCCTTTTCTCTAAAGTGCACACTGGCTGTTTTCTTTTGGTACCCCATGATAAATCCGATATTGTTCATCAATACCATAATCAAATACATCAAGTCTGCTTTAGTCATTGTTCAGCTTTCACATTCATAGAAGGTGATTGCAAAGAAGATGACCAGAGCTTGGGCCAGGCACAATTTACTCCTCAAAGTGACATCTTTCCTTTTTGACACTTTAAAGAGATTCAGAGAAGCAGCTGTGACCAATATATCCTTTACTCTCTGGACTGCTGCTTTCATGGGTGTTGATTATGGATTCAAGGAAAACACAATCCTTGACATATTTGATCTTTCCTTCACTTTTTATGATGCACTTTTCAGGTTGGTGGTCTCCATGGGGTTGCCTCTAGAAGCAAGCTCAGAGTCTCCGCAAGCAGGAAGGCCAAGGACCAGAAAGAGGAAGAAGATTTCTTACTGTCTTTCTTATAGAAAGAACCCCTCCCCACCCACTCCCACCAAAGCAGGCAGCTTCAGGTTGTGACCTGACTGATAGTTTAGATCCCTACATATTCACACAGAGCCAAGTTGACATAAAAGCTAACTTCCACATAATAAAACAAAAACGGTTTCAGCAGAACATCAACGTGGAACTGCCAGAACCTCAAGCCAGATTCAGAAGAGGATATACAATGAGGGATATCATTGCTGGTGCCAGTTAGATCTTGCCTGAAATTGGAAAACTCCAGCAAGATGCTTAATTGTATTATCAACTCAGAGATGGAACTGGGCTGCATCGATCATAATAAATTATGAGCTACATCGAAAAGGATGGGAGTTTTAGAACACATCATTGTGCTTCTGTGGTATCTGAATGTGGATCAAGCAGCAGTCATTTGAAGAAAGTAAGGGAAAAGTGCATTGTGTAATATCAGGATTTCCTGTGTGCTTCAGAGTTGTATTCGTTTACCATACTTATTCAATTGATATGTTTTCCATATACTCTGAGAGGCTAGACCTTATGAAGGAGAGTGAGGCATGAATATTAGGTGAATATTTATTGGCAATCTCATATCATATGCAGGTGATAGGAGCTTGCTTACTGAAAGTGAGGAGAATTTGGAGCATTTGTTGATGAAACTCTAGTCCTGGATTATACCTCGACATTAGGAAAATAAAAATCTTCATAGCTGGGCTGATAGGCAACACTGTAATAAGCAGGGAAAGATCAAAGTTGTTAAGGATTTCATTTGACTTGAATCCACAATCATTGCTCATGGAAGTCAAGACATCAGATGATGCACTTACTGCCTTGGGCAGATCTGCAGCATACGACTTCTTTAAAGTGTTGAAGAGCAGCAATGTTGCTTTGAGGATGAAGGTGCTCCTGACCCAAGCCAGGCTGTTTTTAATAACCTCATATGTGTATTAGAGTAGAAGAGTAAATATGGAAGATCGAAGGAAGACGATTGCATGTGAATTATGGCATTGGCAAAGAATATTGAAAGTCACATGACTGCCAGAGGAACAAACAAATTAGACTTGGAAGAAGTACAGCTAGAGTGCTCCTTGAAAGCAAGGATAGCAAGACTTCATCTCACATACTTTGGACGTGTTATCAGGAGGGACCAGTCCCTGACAAAGGATATTGTGCTTGGCATTGAAACTCTTCTGCATGAGACTGTAATGGAGGACAAATGACATTATTGTGCATTGGTCAAATCCCATAAAGTCTGTGCAACACAGACTGAAATCTCATGTAAACTGTGGGCTTTAATTAAAAAAGTAACAGGATTGGGTCATAAATTCAGCAAATGCATTGTGTACATGTAAGATGTTGATAATTGGAGAATAGGTGAGGATGTACTTCTTAGACGTACTTCTAAAAAACTCTTTTTTTAAAAAAAAAAAGGTCTACTTAAATTCTAAAAATGAAGGAGGAGAAGGAGGGTAAATATAGATCAGATGCTATCAATTTTTAATTGTGTGGTCTTAGACAACTTATTTAATCATTTTGGGCCTCAATTTCCTGGTCTGTAAATGGGGATGAAATTAGTAATTACTACTTAGGGGAATCATAGGAGCCGACTTCATTATGTTAAGTAGACTCTTGTTTCCATTGTACTACACAGGTTTTTACAAGATCAAGACCTAAAGCAGGAGACAATAAAACTGTCATGGTAATTTAGGAGACACAGCAGTTAGTTCCAGTGTAGATGCTAAATATATGTTTTCTTTTCTTTGAAGAAAAGATGTTTATTTTTCTTTTCTTTTGTCTTCTGCTCATCATGGACAAGTCCTGGCTATTCCAAGCGTAGGTGCAAGAATGGGTTGTGTAGAAGATCTGGGTAGCTGCCCTGAAGAACCCCAAGATCGAAGCTCAGAGAATGGAAAGACTTTTTTTGTACTTGCCCTCAGATGTAGCTTCCTCTGGTGGCCTCCATGTTGGTTGTGTAATTTTCCACTGCAGAAAGGAAGGGCCTATTTTCAGTTTCTCTTTAAACTTAATTAGCTAAAAGCATTTCAGTTTTGTTTCCCATTGTGTTGAACTATAAAAACATTTTCACTTTATATATTTTTTTCTTGTGTTATAGAGAGTGTGTTAGGCAGGGTGCTCTAGAGAAACCAAATCAGGACATTTATGATTTTATATATTTATATCCAGATACGTTTATACAGCAAGAAGGAATATAATAGCTAATTAGTCCATGCAGCAGTATAGACGGTTCAGTTCAACTCACTTCCATGGAACAATTAATATACTGAAAGTCTTTTAACTCACTAGGGCTGCTGGGTCCAGGGTGAACAAAGGATACAGCAGGGTCTTCCCTTGGGCAAGGCAAGCACTTTGCCCACAGGAAACAAGATGCAAGGTAGGTCAGCAGCAGTCAATAACTCAAGAGTTTAGCAAAGCAGGCCTGGGTGGGGTATCAAATGCAACAATGTAAGGCAAGAGGACCCACCAGCTCAAGCAACGTACACAGCAGCAGCGTGGTGGAGCAGGTCTCAAACAAGCCTCAAGCTCTAATAGCATGGTGCATGGGTTCACTGGTTGCCACAGAGAACAAGCTAAAGCAGCAGCATGCTCAAGCATTTTCCACACACCAGAAAGCAAGAGAGAGGAGAGAAGCCTTGCAAAGTCATTTACCACTTTGCCCTCCAATCAAACCACAACCTGATTCTTCCCACATCTTGCTATTGGCCAGGTTGGTCTAGTAGACCTAACTGTCACAGCAGGAGTAAACAGACACTCTAGCTAGATAAAGAGGCATTGGAGACATTCTGCTATGGCATAAATGGAAGACCCAGGCTTATCTGCCAAGCAATTGACCATTCACTTCATGGTTTCCTCCAGCTATTGTTCTTTCATTCTGATGCCATTTCTGCCCCAGCAGACACTCAGTGAAAGAAGTGAAAGTCCTTGCTGTGTCCTGCAGTTAGTTGTCTTGATGGCTCTTTTGGAAGCATGGCTATTTTGTTGCTATTAATTGGCTTCGGCTCATAGGACCCAATATACAAAGGAGCAAGGCTTTTCCTGGTTTGGTTTTAAAAGATTATTCTGATATACTATATAGAACAAAGATTCTTCAAGAGCAAGACTGGGCTTCCTACTCCCACCAGTGCAGTAGGCGCGCGCACACACACACACACACACACACAAAGAAAGAAAAGAAAAAAGAACAAAGGTATAATGCTACCCATTCTGTGACATCAATGACATTCTCTTTGTTGTGATATCATCAGCAGCATCTATTGCCAAAAGGTTTTTCATCCCCCTAAACAGAAACTTCTTTCCCCGTAAGTAGCTACTCCCCCTTGTGCTTGTTCCCTATGGGCCCCCAGGGGAGCATCATTCTACTTGGTGTCTGTATGCATTTGCAGGTTGCAGAGCCTTTCTATAAGCAGAAACAAACAGTATTTGTCCTTCCATGACTGACTTACTGCATTCAATAGAATATGTTCAGAGTCCATGCATGTGGTAATAAGTATCAGGATATCTTTCGCCTTCTGGTGGAGTCAAATTCCCCTGTAGGTGTGGACCACCTTTTGTTTAGCCATTCGGTTATCTCTCCCTTTGACAGTGTGAATAGCCCTGCAGGGAACACGGATGTACCAGCATCTGTCTGGGCCCCAGGTTTCAAAGCTTTTGAAGTGTCCACCTGTTTTGATTGTGTCTATGTTATGGCTGAGCTGGAAGCATTGGGGGATGGACTGTCATTTCTGGGTAAAGGAGAAAAGTAGGGAGAGAAAAACACTTGAATCTAATAGATGTTTCTCTCTCTACTGAGCTTTGTTGCCAACAGGTGGCTGGTCTCTTGATGAGCCTCTTGGGCTCTTGTGATCTCCCACATCTATTATCCTTGCTAAGCGTTTGCTGCTACATCTTCAGATCCATTTTTTTTCTCATTATCTTTGGCCATATAGCCCATCCCAACTCATTGGGTGCGGATTTTATGACGTTTCTTCCACCAGAGTTACGTGCACAGAAAGTGACTTAAAACCCCACCACCACCAAACAAGCAAACGAGGCATATTACTTCTAAGACGGTTTTCACTTATGGCAACTTCATGTATTCTGAGTATTAACTGTTTGGTAGAGAGTTCTTGGATTTGATTTCTATGCAAATGGTTTGCCAGGTTATCATTGCCTGGGATTTGTGAGTGGACCAGAACCACCAACTATTGGGGTAGAAAACCAATGTGGGAGTCATGAAATTGTGTCAATTTCAGGATTGGGAATGGAGGGGTGGAATCTAGCCTGTCATTCTGGGGATAGTCAATGAGATCTCTGTGTAGGCATGGCTTTCTCCTAAGAATTCTTATGGAATTTTCCCTGTGGAGGTGAGAGACTTATGACTCTGTCCCTTGGAGATGCTTTACTGACAAGACACAGGCAGATTCCCTATGAGCCTTCCCAGAGGAGAAGCCACATGAGTTTACTCTGAAGGAACCAGACCTCTGAAGCCAGAAAAGCCACATGGAGAGTTCCATAAGCGCTGAGATGCTTCTACCACTACTGGATACATAAGCCTCTGCACCTACTGGCCTGTGGTTGTCCTGGCGTCATTGCAAGTGCCTTGTAATTCTGAAGAAGACTTTATGGACTGGTATCACACATATGGGCTAGTATCAGATTTATGACCTTGGACTGGACTGGATTGGGATGATTTCTCAGTGTTCCACTCCTCTTGTATATAGAACTCTCCCTTATAGACATATGCATGTTTATGAATTTGTTTCTCAAGTCTACCTGGACTGACACACCAAAAAATAAAACCTAAGCTCACCCACTGCTCTCAGTTCGTTCTTGAGTCAAAGTGATCCTGATACAATCCCTACAGCGTTTCTGAGATTGTACCTCTTTCTGCCCTGGATTTTCTGGGCAAAACTAAGGGAAAGCCTTCACGTGGAAAGTAGACCTGTGTTTAGGACAGGTGAATGGCTGCTTTAAGACATGACTTAGGTATTTGTTTTCTGGAATTCGGCAGGTGTCTGTTTATAGGTAGCACACTAGTGATTTTCATATTAAAAACTTAAATGCTGTTTGTGTGGGAACAAAGAACCGGGTCTGGTGTGATCGGATGCTCACCCATGTTTTCCATCACCTCACACAGAAGGTCAATGTTGCAGGGTTTGGATAGACATTGGAAAGCTGGTCTGAAATGTATGTCCAGAGTGATTTTTTTTTCCTCCTTCAAAATCATCACTTGTGAGAAAAAAACTGGTCCCAGTGCATGGAGCCTAGAGTCTGAGTCATTTGGATGTTTTCCTTGGCCCAAATGTGTGGGTGTTTTTTTCAGGTAAACTGGTCAACACTTGCCCTAAATACAAACCATTTTCATGGATGAAGATTTTAAAAGATTGTTTTTTATGTGTCTTATTGAAGGCGGACATTTTTCAGTCTTATTTGTGAAGTTGTATGGAAGAGTGTGTGTGTGGGAGGGGGCACATGATGAAGTGGGTGACGGTGGAAAGGGGCATACAAGCAGGAAGAAGATTGCAGTAGCTATAGACCAAGCTAAGCGCCAGGCAGAGGACAGTTGTCAAGTACCCAGGGCCTAGGGAGATGAGGTCCTAACTCCAAGAAAGACAAATGTGTTCGTTCGCAAACACTAGAGAAACAAATTCATAAGTATGTATATGTACATAAGGGAGAGGTTTGTATATGAGAGGAATTGAACAGTCCAAGTCCACAAGTCTGATCTTAGCCCATATGTCTGATACCAGACTATAACACCTTCTTCAGGCTCATGAAACATGTGCAGTGACAAGGAATGCAGGACGATCACAGCCAGTGGGTAGAAAGTCTTTGGATCCAGTGGTGTCGTAAGCACCTCAGCGCTGGCAGGGGTCTCTATGTGACTTTCCTGGCTTCAGAGCTCTGGTTTCTTCAGGGTAGGTCCATGTGGCCTCTCCTCCTGGAAGTCTCACAGGAAGTCAGCCTTGTTAGTTGAGTATCTCAGGCAGTGAGTGTTGTCAGTAGAAAGTCTCCAAGCAAGGGAGTGAGTGTCTCCGGCTTCCAAGATGGAAATACCAGATTTCCCAGAATTCTCAGAGGGGAAAGCCATGCCCACATAGGGATCTCTCATTGGCTATCTCCAGATTGACAGGCTAGACTCTACCCCTAAACTCTTAATCCTCAAAATGACAGATTAGGTGACTGCCACAACAACAAAAAATTACCTTTGACTCTCTCCTATCCAGTGGACATGTCTTGGATTTAGCCGACTGACAGAGCATATGATGAGAAAATGAATCTTGAGAAATTATCCAGTGCTGGAAGCCATCTCTCCATTTTCTGTGTGAAAATGGACTAAAGTTCTGGCTTTTTCAGTAGATATTTTTGGATGTAGGAATCTGTTTGGGTGGCTGTACTTTCACACTTGATTGTTGACTTTTCTTTCTAAGCATTGTTTTCCTTTTCCTTTTTTTTTTTTTTTTTTAGGGATGTGAAGCAAAGATACGGGCTTTCTTGGAGGTAGGGACAGACTTTGGGGAAGGGAAGAGACATCAGAGAAAGGAACAGGAGCATCTTGAGCTCCTGGGCTTTCGAGGTCTGAGAGTTAGACCCGGGAAGTCACTGCCAAGCACTGTTTTTCTGTTTACAAGAATTTTTTTCCCTTCTGCTCATCTCTCTTTCCCTCTTTAATCAGTTGTTTTCCTTGGGATTTGCAGACTGGATTCCCCTATAACACAAATCAAGTATATGTTATGAAGTTACTAGGTCGATGTTGCAGTGGTTACGGGCTGGGCTGAGGTCTGGATGGTCAGCATTTGCAATCTAGCAGCTCCTCCAGAGAATGACCACATTTTTGACTCCTATTAACAGTTCCAGTCTCAGAAACCCACAGGGGGTCGCTTTGAGTCAGCATTGATAGCATCGAGTTTGCTTTTGGTATTTTATTATGAGGAGTTAATAGATAGGGATTTGAAAAGGTATTAATAGGTAGGGATTTGATAGCTCAGATGCGGAACAATGGCAGGGACTCTTGTATTCTCACAAGAAGCTTAGGAAAAGATTGTTTGGAGACAATAATGCCTCTTGGTGCTCCTGAAAGCATGGTGACATGAACCAGGGTGTGTTCTGCAGAGTCAGTGAATTATTGAATGTGCCTCTTTTGGCCAAGTCTCCAACTGTCATCTAAAGACATTTCCCTGAAGAGGTCTAGTAAGAAAGAAGGGGAAGATCCTGATAGGTATTAACCTGTTTTTGTGAACAGGATTCCCAGGAGTGCTATTCTGCTTTGTGGGGGGAAAAATGAGTCCTCTGAAAATAAAGAGGAGCTAAGAGTGGCACTCACCTTCTGGACCCAAGATCCCTGCACAATGAACCTCCTGGGTCCAGAAAGCAGCTGTGACATCAGAGGAGCAGCAGCAGAACTAGGAGCCAGAGTATGGAACAGAATGGTAGGTAGACTTACCAACCCATGGAGCAAGGGAAGCCCCATGCTTCTGTACAGCAGGCTGGCTTACGGAGTAAGGTGCTTCTGGACCCTTAATTCAAGGAACTGAGTTTGCTGACCCTCGGAGCTTGAGATGAATGCCTTCAGGTTGAGCCTTTCAGTGGAGTGGTATGCCTCCATGGAGTAATTATTTAACAGGTTTGAAATAACTTTGTAGCACACCCTCATACATATCCTGAACATTTCTCCATGCCTTGATCACTTGTCAACTCCCTTAATAAATCTTTGTGCTAGTCCAGGTAGATTAGAGGAAGCAATTCATAAACAGGCATATGTATACAAGAGGAATGAAACACTGAGAAAACATCCCAACCAAGTCCAGTCCATACCCATAAGTCCGATATTAACCCATGCATCTGAGACCAATCCCTATGTCCTCTTCAGACGCATGAAGCATATGCAATGACACCAGGACAATCACAGGCCGGGCGGTACAGAGTCTTGTGTATCCCAGTGGTGGCAGAAGCATCTCAGCACTGACAGGGGCCTCTCTGTGGCTTCTTTCCACCCCTACACTCTTAATCAAATTGGCACCAGAATACATGACTGCCACAATCTTTTAACCATGAATTTTGTTTGTGTGTTCTGTGCAGCCATTGCAATACATATTAGAACCCAGAAAAGTAAAAAACAGACCAAAACAGACCAAAAACCAGACCATCACTGCTATAAAGTCAAATTTGACTCATAGTGACCCAATAGCCTAGGATAGAACTGCCCTGTGGGTTTTAAAGACTATAGTTCTTTGGTTGGAGGGGCTTGGAGTGGGGCAGGGTAGAGGCAATGCCTCATCTGTCTTGTATGGATCAGTGGGTGGTAGAACTACTAACTTTGAGTTTAGTAACCCAACATATAACCCATTATGCCATCAGTACCCCACTAGAGAAGTAAGAATAGAGAACATAAATTAAAACAACACAGTATGTACCTGTGGTAGTTAGGTAATCTTTGTCAATTGGAAGTTTCAGAGTGAAGAGATGAAGTCTTGTCTGTCAATGGGGTTGTGGCCAATGACGCCTCCCTGTGGGAATAGTCTTCTCCTGAGAATTTTGAGAACTCTGGATTTTCCTCCCTGGCGGTAGGAAAGTCTCTCTCTTGGCTCACTTCCTTGGAGATGCTCTATGGACAAGACACAGGGTACTACACTGATGGACTCCTTGTTCTGACAACTGGAGGAGCCACGTGGAGACCCCTGATAGCGATGAGATGCTTACAACACCTCTGGATCCAAAGGCTTTTTACCAGCTGGCCTGTGATCATCCTGCAGCCAGCTTTATTGCATGTGTTTTTGAGTCTGAAGGGGGTTTTATAGATTGGTATCGAACATAAGGGCTAATATCAGACTTATGGGGTTGGACTGGACTGGATTGGGATGCTTTCTTTATGCACAATTATGCTTTATATAAAACTCTCTCTTATACACATATGAGTTTCTGTGGGTTTGTTTCTCTAATCTACCTGTACTAACATAGTGCCTCTACTCGCTGGCTTCGAGTTGAAGCCAATTCATAAGGACTCTACAGGACAGAATAGAACGACCTCTATGAGTTTCTGAGATTATAACTGTTTATGAGAATAGAAAACCCTCTGTCAAGGAATGAATGACAGGTGGTTTCAAGCTGCTCATTTTGCAGGTCACAGACTCAACCAATTTGCCATCAGGGATAGCCCATGGATATATGCCTAGGAAACCTAATTTGTAGTGCTGTTCTTGAGTGCTTTCGCATTGGCACCATGCAGTGACATCAGAACATTGTGTTTTCATTGACTGATTTTCAACCAGAGGATTTTCCGTCCCTTTTCCCTAGTGTACCTCATCCTGTACACTTAGCAGAAAACATGGTCAGCATCACAGTAGCATTTCAGACCTCCACTGACCCAAGGTTTGTGGCTGCACATGACGTGCACTGGCCAGAAATGGAGCCCAGTTCTCCTAGATAGAAGGTGAGACTTCGGAGCCAATTCTGCCCTCTGTCGTGACACAAATTAAATACATTTGATATTGCTGTTGTTGGGGAGTACAGGTGAGTCTGTTCCTACTCATAGCAGCCCGATATATCACACAGCAAAACACTGCCAGTCCTGCTATGTCCGCACAATTGTTCCTATGCTTGAGCCCATTTTTCCCTCATTGTGTCTATCCATCTTGTCAAGAGTCTTCTTATTCACTGTCCTTCAACTTTGCTTGGCATGATGTTTTTGTCCAGGGACTGGTTTTTCCACACAACCTGTCCATACTACACGAGGCAGAAATCTTACCATCCTTGCCTTTAAGGAGCATTCTGGATATACTTTTCCCAGGGCAGATTGATGAGTTCTTTTGGCACCCCATTGTACTTTCAATATTCTTCATCAGCACCAACGTTTAAATGCATTGATTTGGCATTGGTTTTCCTTATTCAATTTTCAACCTTTGCACGCATTTGAAGTGACTGGAAATACCACAGCTCAAGTCCGGTGCAGCTTAGACCTCAAAGCAAGCTCCGAGCTTGTCAGCACTTTAAAGAAGTCTTATGCGGCCGATTTACCAAATGCAACGTGTTCTTTATTCTTTTAACTGCTGCTTTCATGAACATTGCTGGTGTATCCAAGAATCATGAGCCCATTGGCATTATCAATATTTTCTCCAGTGATGAGGATGTTTTGCACTGGCCAAGTTTCGAGGATTTTGATTTTCTTTACATTGAGTTGAAACACATACTGAAGACTGCAATTCTTGCTTTCCATCAGCAAGTTCTTCAAGTCCTCCTCACGCTCAGCAAGCTAGGTTGTACACTCTGCATATTGCAGGTTCTTAAAAAGCCTTGCTCCCATCTTGATGTCCCATACTTCTTCACATAATCCAGCTTCTCTGATTGTTTGATCAGAATACTTGTTAAGTGTGACGAGACTATGAACCTGATACATAACTTTTCTGAGTGTCCCTGCGGTGGGCCCTTGATTTGTTCACACAACAGCCTATGGCAGTTCCATGGGAGCACAGTGCAGTGTTCAGGACTATAGCATTCTTCTCAAGGCTTGTTATGAGCCACATAGTCAAATGTCTTGGCATAGTCAACAAAACACAAGTCAACATCTTTCTGTATTTCCTGCTCTCAACCAAGATTCATGTGACATTAGCAATGACATCCCTTGCTCTAAGTATCTTTCTGAATCTGGCCTGATCTTCTGCCAACTCCCGATCAATGTATAGCTGAAACAATTTTTGTACGCTCTTCAGTAAAATTTTATTTGCATCTGATAGTGTTAACAACCTGTGGTGTGCAGATGGTGCAACCTTACTTGCTGAAATTGAGGAGGATATGAAGGAACTGCTGATGAAGATCAAGAAATTCAGTATTTGGTATGAAATACAACTCAGCGCACGTGCAACCAAAATCCTCACAATTGGACCAAGAGGTTGTGATTAATGGAGAAAAGATAGAAGTTATGGAGAATTTTGTTGTTGTTGTTGTTTTTGTATCTGTGTCCAATATTCACACAAAGAGCAGTGAAGCAATGAAAAGATGCATAACACTGGGTAATTCTGCTGCATAAGACATCTTCAGAATATTGAAAAGCAAAGATTTTACTTTGAGAACTAATGTGCTCTTGCCCAAAGCCAAGATACTTTAGGTCACCACATATGTATATGAAAGTTGTGCATTGTCTAAGAAAGACTGAGGAAGAAGTGATGTATTTGAATTGCGGCGCCGGTGAAAATTTTGAAAAATACCATGGGCTGCCAAAAGCCAAATGAGTTCATCTCAGAAGAAATATGGCCAGAATTCTCTTTAGAGGCAAGGATGGCAAAACGTGTTTCATATTTGGAGTATGCTGTCCCTGGAAAAGGATATCATGCTTTGCCAAGTAGAGGGACATGAAAAAAGAGGCAGGCATTGGACAAGACGTATAGACTTGCTGACTCCAACAATGCGCTGGGACTTTGTAAGTCTCTACTGTGGTGGAGATGGTAGAGCACTGGACACTATTAGCTTATTTTGAGCTTAGGGTTTCTATGATTTGAAACTGGTCTGATGGCATCTCTTGTGGCACTTAAGAATGATGATGACAACAATAACATGATATTAAAATATTGTTTTATAATTTGGGCATCTGTTGCGTCACCTTTCTTTGGAATATGTACAGATATGGACCTCTTCCAGTCAGTTGGCAAAGTAACTGTCTTCCCGATATCCTGCTCTAGATGTGCGAGTGCTTCCAGTGCTTCATCAGCTTGCTGAAACATATTAGTCGGTAGTCCATCAGTGCCTGAATTCTCATGTTTGGCTGATGCTTTCAGTAGGGCCTGCGCTTTTCCCTTCAGTACCTTCTCTTCTTGCTCCTATGCACCTCTAGAAATTGGTGAATGACAACCAGTTCTTTTTGATACAGGAACCCTTTTGTTTTCTTTCGAGATGTGTAGCATCATTCACTATTTAGCCTATAGAATCTTTTTATCATACAACTCCTGGCTTTAATTCCTTCAGTTTCTTTAATCTGCCTTCCGAAAGATGAAAAAACGCAAATCCTGAACTCACTGCCATCAAGTCACTTTTGATGCATATCGACTCTCTAAGACAAGGTAAAACTTCTCCTGTCGGTTTCTGAGACTAACTCTTTACTAGAGTGAAAGGCCTCATTTTTCATTTGAGGAGCTGCTGGCGGGTTCAAACTACTGACCTTCGCTTTAGCCACCCAACCCGCACAACTGCACATTGTTCTATAAGATTGTTATGGGTCAGGGTCCATTTAACTGCAGATAACATAAAGCTTCCGATCTGGGGACAACTCATATAGATACGTCCCTAGCTGATAGATGAGGGAATTCAAAAGCTTAGGGGGGAATGGAATAAAATATATGAGAAATTTCCCACTAACTTTTTTCATACCTGTCCTATATTTGCCTTGATAATATATCCCGAGGTGGGTGAAGATAAGAAAACACTTGAAGTTGTGACGTGAGCTAACCGATTCACAATGGCAAGAAAAGCTTGGCCCAGTGACTTTCGACTGTGGAGGAGAGCTTTTCAATTACTCCTTGGGTGAGAACCACCATGAATGTAATTGGTTGGTTCCCAGGAGATTGTTTATTTAGCTGGTACTCATTTGGAGCTGCTAGGCTCTAGGTTATTTCTGGGAGAATTCCTTATTTGTCGGACCATAAAGCACACTTTTCCCCCTACAAAAGTTGGTGTGGGGGGGTGGCAAGGATGCATCTATGGTCCAAAGATGTGGTACCCCAGAACACTTGTCTATGATGCCATGTGCCCACTTTTTGCTTGCTGCTGTTTGCAGGCTGTGTGTTCAGGGAAAGTCCTGCTTCCTGGAGTCTCAATGTCAGTCAGGTCACATGATTGGCACAGTGCACAACTCCCCTCATTTGTTAAGGAAAATGAGGATGGTTCTAACACCCCTGTTGAGTTTGTGTTATTAAATATTAATGTATTTTGCTTAATTTTAATAAATATTTTAGTATACTGATACTATTTGGTTCAGAATATTTTTTTCTTGTTTTCCTGTTCTAAAAATTGGATGAGTCTTATGGTCAGGTGCGTTTTATGGTCCAAAAAATACGGTATATCTTTCTATATTTCTATCTAGCTATGTATATGACTTTTTACATAATTATTTAATGGTATTATGTGGATGACATTTGTTTAGTAGTAGTGTAAGAAGGGTTCAAAGATTTTGTGGGAAAATGGGTCCAAAAGATAATGGAATTTTCCCCTTGAACTTTTCAAAGCTCCTTTGTATGTCTGAAAATTCAGCCTGCCACCTAACTATATTAATAGAAATACGATGCCTAGTATACAATCACCTGTTGGCCATTATATTCTATGTGCATAAGAATAGTGCAAATTGTCTTTTTGAAGGAAAATTTAAAAGAATAATTTTGTATGTACAATTCTGTTTGGGCAGAACACTTGTATATTTCTGAGGAGAGAAAGAGGAGAAGATGTCATGAAGACATAGTGCATCAAACTGTGGAAATCAGGTGGAAAATATCTCACTTTGATTTATCAGTTGATAATAAAATGGAAGGGATTTGAGATATTTTAATGAGGATGACTTTATGCTTCCTGTCCCCATGTGTAGAGAACCAGGCTACCATGCAAGGGATTATTGCATGGATTAGTACATGAGAAGTGGATACCAAAATCATTTCTAGTAGTGTTTCTGTCCTTCAGAAACTTGTTTACAGTCTTGAAGCATTTAAGCTCAGATAAAAATGTGTTCAGCAAATAGCTTTCTTGAAATTGAGATTCCAGGTTATCCTTTTATCCCACTAAAATCCAAGCTGATTCAGACTTAGAGTAACCCCATAGGACAGACGAGAACTTCCCTCAGGGTATTTCATGGCCCTGGTTTTCACAGATGTCCACTGCATCGTCTTTTTCCCTCTGTGTCCTGCTTGGTGTGAACCACTGACTTTATTTAGGGATCAATTCTAGGCATCACCAGGGGTCCGCTAAATCTTTGTTTAACCTACTTTTTACCTCAACAGCCAGATATTTATGTTCTGAACAGCATACAGGGCCATTTGTTGGACTATTCTAGGAATAATTCTAAGTTCTATAAGGAGATAAATAAGAGGGTTGTTAAAATGATAAGAAGGCACTATTCCTTTTTGGCTTTTTCAAGATAAAAATCAAGACAAAACTTCATCAAATCTCCTCCCAAAGCCTTTTTTTTTCTGTCTTCTCTTAGCTGGCCAGCTTCTCTCACATGGTTATTTAGTATGAGTCAACAAATGGGCAACAACAAATGTCCAGCCATCTCATTGGTGTCAAGCCTAGCAAACTGGCAAGTTCCATTAATACACCAAATGCATAAACAAGTTCGCATGAGGCAAAAACCTCATTCCAAACACAGAGAGCAGCAGCTGGTTTTGCCCTTAAGAACAGACATGCCCTTCCTGAATCTCCAATCTGTTATTGCCCCAGGTTAGGAAATTACAGCTGTAAGACTGAAAGACTCTAGGCTTCTGGGATAACAAGTTTCCTCTGTGCACTTGTTAGCTCCGAGAACATCTTGTTAGCCAACCAACCAGAGAAATAGACACAAGGTTATGCCACCGGATAGGAGAGGCTTTCAAAGAGTGTATGGACAAATGGAATGAAATATAATTGAATTTTTCCCATGAACTTCCCTGAAACTCCATCGTGCAATTATTAAGTCATGTACTTTACTGGAAAACTTAAGCAATTTCCAGAATACTTTTCACAAGAGCTTCCCTTCGATTTTCAACATTTACTCAGATTGGCACCTGTCATACAAAATTCCTAGACCACGACTTGCCTAGCAGCTGAGGTTTCCACTGAATCCCATGATACCTCTGGGATAATGAAAAGAATTTGCTGCTTCCTCTTTTTTTTCTTAACACCAATCCTTTAAGAATCTGAACAGTTTTCATTGTCTCCCCTTTACCCTTTACCCTCCCCCCCCATTCCACTCCCCACAATTCTAAGCTGGGATTTTGAAACCAGATCTAGGATTTCTGCCTTGGAAGTTTGTTGCATTCATCTACAAACTAATTAGCGAAGACTACACTTCCTATGGGAAACATGTCCTGGTAATTTCATAAAAGGAGTCTTCTACCTAGCCGGGAAGGCAAGTGGCAGGAGAGTGTGGACTTCAGTTTTGATTTGATCTAAGGAGATGGAGAGCCCAGTTCACAGATCCATTTTCGTGTGTGTGTGTGTGTGTGTGTGTGTATGATTTTACAGTGTCAAGAGAACGCTTCCATGGATATTTTACTTATACAGAGAAATGAAGCATAACTCTCAGTCCACCATTTCTGAAAGCCACAAACTGCTGGGCTGTCATTTTGGTCACAGATTTGGAGCTCTTATTTGGATTGGATTGTATGTGGTGGCTGAATGTGCATCCAATAGGGATGCCTTTTAAAGGCAAGGCAAATTTAAGGCTGTAATTTAGTGACATTCTGCTGACTGCAATTTTTGCTTAACACGACCGCTTCTTATATTTTGCAATGCTAACAGAGCTCAGCTGATCTCCCTAAGACTTAGCCATCTTGAAGACAGGATCACAATCTGTCTCTCTCACAGTTGGGCAATGACTCCATTGATGTGTCTGCTGGTGGCAATAGCCATTCTCTGTGAACTTCCATGGTACAAACTTTGACCTCATGTGTGAATCAGTGGATATTTAACAAGAAAGCTGACTGCTGTTAAATGAGTCCCATTTTGGCTTAGGCCTTGCCTCAATTTTAAGTGGGTACATGAAAATCTAGCATTTAACCACTGCTTTGAACTCTCTTTCTTTGGATACTAAATATGAGAGAGCACTTCAGGTGGCCAAACAGACCTAGCCTGACCCAGAATGTGGTTCACTGGTCTTATAAAAAAATATGCCATCAAGTATAAGCTTTAGTATTTGCTGTTCTAAGATTGTAGGAGCCCCTGAAGTTTCCTAAAGCTCATTGTTAAAGCCTGATGTGCTTCTGCCTGACTTAAGATGTTTTTCGCCACCCCACATCTTCCCTGAACTTGGATTTTAAGTGACCCTAAACCACAGTGCAGGCACAGGTGGCCGTGGATTCATCTCTGGCAGTTCATATGTGACAGGCATGGGCCTTGGGTGGCATTGTTCTTTAGATCTACAAATAATATCCTTCAAAACCTCGCGATGCTCAAAGGGATTTTTACTAAGGTTGGTGTTCTTCCATTAGCACAGGTTTAAAGACCGAGTTAACACAAAACATATGTGTGATTTGCAGAGAAAGGGCAGGATGAAAATTGTCATTTGAAAAGTAATTCACGACCCTGGTTAAGGTTGGAGTAGCCCGAGAACTCATGCTTTCCCATGGGATGTACATAATATGTATTCCTCTTGTGAAGTCACTTTTCACATCCATGGGTTTCCATCTAGGTGTCAGATTTTAGTGAACACCGACTTTTGGTGGGGGGTGGGGAGAGAGCCTTTTTATATGTGTATATGTGCAGGTGACGACATTGGTAGTGTGTCTCCATAGCACAAAGAGAAAGTCATAGAAGAGGCTTCTGTTTTACTCTCATGCTAATGGAGTCTGGGTAATAGATGTCTTTCTCTGCCATAAGTTGAGCAGACCACAAATCACTTATGCGCAGCCAGAGAGATTTGGCCCTACAATGTAGGCATATAATCTGATTAGAGTGCCCTATAAAATCAATTAAAAAATGAAACACCCTTAAAAATTTGGTAGCCTGGAGTTCATTTCTTCTTCTTCTTTTTTAAAATCTATCTTCATTTACATTACCTGACTGAAATACACCACAGTGAGCTTTATTATTGTTTTTAAATACCTTTATCAGATGCATATACTCACAGCTGTCAAAAATGTGTGCCGTTTCTTGTCCTGCAAATGACAATTCTCTGCCATTTGAGAGTTGAAATCTGTGAGGTGGCCAGGCTGCTGAAAAGTCTTTACAGAAAGCAGCCCGTCAGTCTGCAGCTTGAAAGGGTGTCATAGTGTATTACCTCCTGCAAGTCAAGCATTCTACCCACATTTCAAAATAAAATAAAATTAAGGTCAAGGAGTTAAATAAAAAAAAAATCTGGAAGAACGAACCCTTGTTAGCCATCCATCCATCAGTCTTACAAACCAGGGACCCTGGGAGACTGGTGTTCTATCCTGCAGGTCTTGAATTGATATCCAAGTTAATTGAACTTGTGGGCAGCTCGTAGGAATGGTGCTAATGCTACCAAAAAGGTCAGTCAAGTTGGCAGGAGGTGGTTTTCCATCGTCTGGCCTTGTTCTGTTGACTGCTGGCCCTGGCGTGGCACTTGCTTGGCATTGCTTATCTCCCTGAGCGAGAGAAAACTGTTAATATGGATGAAAGGGTTAAGCGTGCACTTCTGTTACTGTCCCACTCTCCCCACCCCCCCTTTGTAGACAAATGGAAACGGGCTTGTGTGTTGAGCAGGAAAATCCACGCAAAGGAAGACCACACTTACACATCTGAAAACAATTGTGGGGGTGTGGGTTTTTTTTTCCCCTTTGGTAATCAAATAAAAGAAGGCTCTGATTACTGAAAACTTATTCTTTCCCTTTGAAATGGAATCAGTGGGTACTTCCTGTTGGAAGGCAGAGTAACCCCAAGCTTTTCCCTTGTGGATTGATTGTCTACATGCATGTTTATTACATGTATATGTATACATATGCGCACACATGCTGGTATTATTTTTAGGGCCATCATATCCATCCCAAGTCATAGCATGCTACTCTATGGACAAAAGAATGAAGCACTGCCTGATTCCATGTCATCCTCACAATTGTTCTTACCTTTTAGCCAGTGATGTGATTCAACTGGTTGCATCTCTTTGGATCAACTCAAACCCGATACGTAATTTTTTTGCTGAGTTCAGCAAACTGACCATTAAAATGGCACTTGGAATCAGGGTTCTCTCTATGGTGGGTGGGTTGGGCAGCCACCCCATATGGACACCGCAAATTTATCTACTTTTACTCATTTTTAATGTTCATCTGGGTAGCAGCATATTCTAAGCACCTGTGGTGGAAATGCTCAGCCTATCTATATGTATAAATATTAGATGCAACCATGTTTTTACTATTTGGTCACTTCATATACTTTTGATGGAATATTACATTTTTATGCCACTGTGCTTGTTACTTCAGTAAACAAACATAAAGTCAAAGTCAAAGGGTGGTATGCTGTCATTCGCTTCAGGTTCTGGGTTGCACTCTAAATTCTCACAAGCTAGTATGAGTGAATTAGTCAGTGTCCGAAAGCATGCACAGGGCTAAAAACATTGTCAGAACAATTGCTCTAAGTTCAGCAGAAGTGGAAAGGGGTTTTTCAAAGATGAACGTAATATGTTCAGAAGAGAGTTCTCCATGTCTAAGATATCACACCCAATGACGTGTCTAATTGTCCCACCTCTAAAGGAATAGGTCCTAGTCCTCGAGTGAACAGATAGTTAAGGATAAATCACACCATCGATGAAGGCCAGACAAAGAGCAAAGAACATTTTAATTGGAGATGCAAATCAAAAAGTAATAATATGGAAATATCTTGACTGGCAATTATGTTGTTCCTGTCAGATGTTATTTAATACTGTTCATTGATATTTTAAAGCTTTCTTTTAACAATCTAGTTTGTTGTACCTCTTTAATTGTTCTTATATTGGGATTAACTGTATGAAATAATGAACCATCTTTTGATGTATTATGTTTTACAATTAAAGATGTCTTTAGGGCAGCAAACTGGTCATCAAATTATTTGAATCCCACCACAGTGTGTAAGTCCACTGTTGATCCCACTGTGTCGATCCATTCTTCCTCTCCTTTCGCAAATATGATGTCCTCCTCCAGGGACTTTTCTCTCCTGACCACATGTCCAAAGTATGGGAGACAAAGCTCACCATTCTTGCCTCTAGGGAGCATGCTGGCTGGATCTGTTTGTTCTTTTGGCAGTCCATGGTACTTTCGACATTCTTTGCCAGCACCAAATTCAAATGCATCATATATACATATATACACATATGTGCATACATAATGCATACACATATACATACATAGTGGGGGGCTTGGGCGTGGGTACACTCATGCTCACACACACTGTGTTCGTCCGGGTAAACTAGAGAAACAAATCCATGGACACGCATATGGATATAAGGAAAGGGTTTATATACAAGAGGAACAGGACATTGAGCCCTGTCCATTTCAAAGTCACAAAAAGTCAGATATTAACCCATATGTCCAAAATCAGTCTATAATGTCTCCTTCCGACTCACGAAGTCATGGCTCCTTGCTTCCAGGGCTCAGAGTCTATCAACAGCATCCAGTGGTGGCAGAAGCAACTCATCACTGGCAGGGGTCCCCACGTGGCCTCTCCAGCTTCAGAGGTCTGGCTCCATCAAGGCAAAGAGCCATGTGACTTCTGCTCCAGCTCCTTCAGCTTCTCGGATGCTGCCATCTTGTATTATCCATGATTTGTCATCTCTGAGACTAACTCCCAACCACTGGGGAAGATAGCTTCCCATTTTCACGAGGGAAATATCGCAAGATTTTCCAGAAGTCTCAGGAGAAAGCCATGCCCACATAGAGGCCTCATTGGCTACTCAATAGCTATCTCCAGATTAACAGGCTAGACTCCACCCCTACATTTCAATCATAAAATTAGCATAAGCACAACTGCCACACACACAAATTGGATTAGAAAGTCATCGATAATTATTTAGTATGCCAAGCTTAAGGTTTTCGGAGTTTTATTGGGATAAAAAAATAGATGAAGATAAACATTTGCCAATTCAACATTCTTTTACTTTGTGATGATGATATATTTAGATTCTTTTTTTTTTCACCCCCTCCCCCTGATATATTTAGATTCTTAACTACTACTATGTAAACGTAGATGAGCTCTTTGATATAATTATATATTTTCAGGGTTGTTCAGGGTTTGGCCCCGCAGAGTTTATGAGAGAAAATCCAGCCTTACAGTGCGGTCAGTTCCGCTAATTAAAGTCATGCCCAAGTGATTTCACATGATACAGGCGTTTGGTTTTAATAGAGCTTAGAAAGAGTCCTGAGTCCTGAAATGCTCTGTTTGGACAGCTTTGCTCTAAACGATTTGCCTCTACCATAGCTGGTGACCCTTAATTAGAATGATCTACCTGCCTGTGTTGCTTATTTGAGAAGACAAAGCATTGGTGGGCTCTGTTCCTTGTTGCTGTGTGGTTCCTGGCTGTGCCTAATGATGAAAGGCTTTGAAGTATTAAGATAGAAGATCCCTCTGTTTGGGAATGGCATTCCTGAGGACCTGTCTTCTCCTCTCGGTTTCAGGTGTGAATCATGGCCCAGCAGTGAAAGACAGCGATTTATCACTTTGGAGGACATGCATGTGTATGATGAAAAGGATCTAAGTGCAGGACTACAAGATTTACTTCCTTCCTGTTCCAGCAGGAATACCTGAAGGGAGTGAGTCATGGGATAATTGATCACACCCCAGGCCCTTCGTCAAGAGTCCAAACAGGAAGATACAATTAAGAATACTTTGTTTCATACAATCTGGATGCACCTTTTATTTTTTTTCCTCCCAAGGAGTTTCCCCTTGGAAAAAGGTTAGTGTGTCAATCTCGCTTAAATCATCTCGCTGTTTTGTGAATGTTCTGCATCTTTCCTCTGTCTGCTTTAAAGTTTTTGCCATGCGTGGGAATTCTCAACATATAGGAAGGCAGTGCCCAACACATCACCTTGTCCGCATGTTGGGAGGTGGGCAGAGCTTATCCAACGTGGGTGTGATTGGGGTGTGCTCCAGAATGGATGCCCTCCACTTTGGAATGACCTGTGGTAATGGCTCGTTACTTATGAGGCTTCCTAATGTAAGGGACTCTTCTAACTTGACACCAGGTTCATGAGAACGGGAGAGTTCACATTGATATTTTTATTTCAAAACGATTCATTTCATCTGCTCTCGTGACTGTCAGTAAGCTTGTCATATTAAAAGTTAGTTAAGCTAGAATGGGAATGGCTCCAAGCTCTTCCTTCTTTCCCATAAACCCCAGCTTCCTTCTGCATTCTCATAAGTAACTGATGGTCTTGGGAACTTAGCCTTAGGTTCAGATGAAGCTAATACTGCTGTCCTTGACATTTCATTGTCCTTGGTATGTTCAAGGGCCACAGTATCTGCACATAACTAGCAGCAGGTGGCACAGTGGGTGGTCAGACACAGGGCTCTCTCACAAGTGCTTGAGGCAGAGGCTTGTTTGGGGGCCTCATGCAGGGATAATGTTTTGTCATCAGGGGTGCCTACAAGCGCACTCCCTCTTGGTCAATGTTTCTGAAGACAAATATCGGTGGCTTAAGATAATGCTGGCCTGCCCGTATAATAAAATGCTTTCGAGAACCTAGTCAAGCAATCCACTTCTCTTTCCATATTTACAAAGGTGACTATTCACTGAAAAACACTCCCAGCATTTCCTGGGCCCTCACAGGCACATTGGATATGCAGAGAGACAGAAAAAGTCCTAGAAGTCAAACCGAGAGAGTTCTGGCTTTGTTAGTTTTGTGTTCACCCACGGTGAACTAGAAATATTTGAGCTTTTTATTTGCCCTCCCTCCCCCCCGGGAAATGAATGATTCTACGTCGACGAAAGTGATAAGATGTCGTAGTTAAGGGCCTGGGTTCTAGAACAGACCCAATCTGATGTGGTTCACCCACTTACAAATAAAGGGACACAAGCTCTTTCAACCTCATTTTCTTCCTCCATCAATCAGGGATCATAGGAATCAAGCTAACCAGTAGGTTATTGGCTATAGTAACCCCGAGGTGCCTTGGAAGAAAGATCTGGTGATCCATTTTAGAAAAAAATGAACAATTGGAAACACCATTGGAAGCACATTTTTACCAGCACACACAGGGTTGGAATGAATTCCATGGCAACTGTTAATTAGTAATAGCAA